>JAIUZE010016290.1:0-23406 GCA_022085475.1 Heliosperma pusillum | reverse complement strand
TAAAGGATATCAAAATAAACTACGATCTCGTCTTATAATTTCTAACATGTGATAAATAATAATTTTATGAAAAACCTTTTTAATTAAATATTTTACTTATTAATATTTCCCACTTGCTAAATATTACAAAACACGATAAAAAGGACGATAACTCAAAAACCGTCACAAGTCCCAAAGTGGGACCCACGGGCTGACTTTTGGGCCGAACCCAACATGGGCCTGAATGGGCCCACGGGCCTGTTTGGGCTGTTTTGGCAGATTTTCCAATTTTTACAAAAACCCGTTTCTTAATTATTTCCCGCATGCTTAACATAATTAAAACCCGTCAAAACAACCACATAACAATCAAACATCGACACAACCCAAAGACCAAAACCCGGACCCACCATGGACCAACCCAGACCGGGTCTGAACCGGCCTGGACCGGCTGGTTTGGTCCGGTTCACAGCCCCCCCTAAACAACCCCTACACGGTTCAACCAACAATCACACCCAAATTAATTCCAACATATTTTAATTATCAAACAACCTTTTTAACAACCATCATACAAAAATCATTATTATGAACCATCATCCAAATTCATCAAGAACACTAACATATTAAAAATACCCTACAACATGAAAATCATTACTACTTATCATGTTACTACTAAAAACCATAAATCATAATAACATGACCAAAAACAAAAGATGAACCAAAAATAAAAGAAACAAAAGCTATGTAACATTAATTCGTCGAGTAACTCGGAATCGTTACCTTAGCTAGCAAAATCAATTAGCACCAAAATAAGAAGTCTAAACTAAGAAACCCGTCTTCTAATCTTCCCCTAATATATACGAGTCACCAAACTCGTCTTCAAAATCTTCCCCTATAAGAAATGACAAGAAAAACATTATTAGAACTTAAACTTGATTTTCCATAATTAAGTGTTGAAAACGATTTTGTCGGATTTGAAATTAAACCGTACTTGAAGATGGAGAGCGAAGAGGAGATTCTAGAAATATAAGTTAGGACGGATTTAATTAAGAAATGAAGGTTTTATGATGATTTTGCTCAAGAACGACGAAGAACGAATGAAGAACGCCGAAGAACGAATGAAGAACGATGAAGAACGATTAATTAGATTTAATTTGATTATTGTGAAAATAAAAGTTGTGGTGAGTAATGAAAAGACACAAAATATCACGCTTAAAGAGGGGAAAAAGAGACGTGTGAAATGGAGAGGAATCGGGTCTGGTTTTACGCGATTTGCGGAGTTTAAGTTGACAGACCGATAAAGTTACAAATATCTTAGATATTTTTATTAGTTTAATCATATTAATTAAAAGATCTAATAAGAGTGGAAAAAAAGTGACATGGGGCGTGTGACTCATGTCAAAGTCGGGTTTCGGGACTTAAGTTGACCCGAGAATAGTTAAATGACGTTCGGGTTAAAACCGTAAAAGTTATTCTTTAATTCCGAATAAATTCAAATAATTTTATTAAATTATCATAAATCTAAATAAATCTTAATAAAAATAAATTAAAAATATTATTTTTTCAAATATAATTTCGGTCTTTAAAATTACGAGGCGAGTCGGGAAAAGTCAAAGAAAGTCAAAGTTGACTTAAAAATCAAGAAAAGGCAAAGATGACTTAAAAGTCAAGAAAAGTTAATGACGACTTAAAAGTCAAGAAAAGTCAATGACGACTTAAAAAGTCAAGAAAAGTCAAAGACGACTTAAAAGTCAAGAAAAGTCAAAGATGACTTAAAAACGGGATTCTCATGGAATCTCCCTGAAATTCCAAATACGAACTCGAAATTTCCAAATACGACTCGAAACAATAAATTCTATTTTAAAACTTAAGTTTGCTGAAAAGTATCCGTAAAATATTTGCACTAGAAAAATAGGGTACTTTTCGGGTTGTTACAGTCATCATCGTCGACAGGTAAATCTTCCGCCTCCCAACAATATATCCTGGGTGTTCTAACTCAATCAATTGAAGCACGTGAGAGGGAAGCCGAAGAGTTTAGGAAGTATAGAGAGGAGATGCAACAAAGGGATGAACTTTACATGAAAAATCAAGAAGAACTAAGGCAACAAATCACGCCAAGTCAAGCCGCTAGTATGCGTGAACGGGAAGAAACAAGGCGCCAAATTGAGGCCTTAGCCAAACTACTTGAATCCCAAACCCAATACCGATGCAACAATAACATATTTGATTTACCTTATAACCCAAATAACGATAACCCCGGTGGAAGCGGAAATGGTTTTCAAGTGTAAGGTAGTTGGTTGTGTAAGACATGGTTAATTGTAATGTAAACTTTAGTAGTTTGTTGTATAAGACATGGTTATGCTAGTTAATGTAAACTTTAGTAGTTTGTAATGTAAACTTTAGTAGTTGTAAGACTTGTAATGTAAACTTTAGTAGTTGTAAGACTTGTAATGTAAACTTTAGTAGTTTGTTGAAAATTTTCTAATTTGAAAGACGGTTTCTGATTTCAAAAAATTGTGTACGAACGCATTTGTATATATTTTGAAAAATTTGCAGGAAATATAGCAAATGGGGGAAAATAAGAAGCAAAATCACCCAAATCGTTCACAATAAATACCGACCGACTCATACAATTTACCGACCGACTCAACAATTTACCGACCGAAACCATACAAATACCGACCGATTGCCGTCTAAATAGTTTCTGATTATTTTTGGTCTAAAAATGGCACCGACCGAAATATTCCTAATACCGACCGACAGTCGGTCGGTAATTACCGACCGAATTGTGTTTTACCGATCGACTGGACCTTTACATTGACCAAGTCAATGTGTTTTAGCAACGACGGTTTTTCTGTCTACCGACTGATTGATCGGTCGGTATGTTTCCGACCGATTTGAAATCGGTCGGTAAGAAACATTTACCGACCACAATTACCGACCGATTTTATTAGGACGCCACGGAAGGAAAAACGGTCGGTAAGAAGTATTACCGACCGATTTTCACTTTTAGCGACCGCTGAAAACGGTCGGTACTGGACCTGATTCTTGTAGTGTGCGTAGAGATGCTCTAGTGGTTTCAAGTTCCGAAACTTGTCTACGCACACTCTTAGCCCATGCAATGAAGTCATTGATGGTAAGAGAGATGGTGGAGTATCTCCCCTCGTTTTTTTTAACATGTGAATATCATCTTCAACTAGGGAAATGAGATGTGAACAATCCAAGGTGGATTCTTTATCTCTAATCATCAGAACTCCAAGAGGATTCTGAGTATTGTTTGGTTTCCTCCAGGAGATATGGATAAACGACCATCTTTAATCATATCTTGAAAAGCGTGCTTTAATTAGAAGCATTTCTCTGTATCATGTCCTTTGCCCCTATGATATTTGTAGTAGGCGTTCTCATCCCAGAACCTAGTTTTTGTTTCTGGATCAGGTGTAGGTCCTATGGGTTGGAGTTTGCCTTGTTGCGTTAACCATTTCAAGGCATTGGAATATGTATCACCGATGCTTGTGAACTTCCTTTGTGGGTTGTTCTTTTTGGATGGTTCAACAAGATTGACTTCATCGGTTTTTTTAATAGAGCCGTAAGAACGACTTGTTGTGGCTTGGTATCCGCGACCTATCGTTTTGGACAAGAGCCCTTTTTGAATGTCTTCGATTCTAGTTCCTAGCACAGTTAAATCTTTGAAAGACTTTATGTTTTGATACCTAAGATGGTTTGCATAAATAGGTCTCAAATTGTCCACGAACGTTTCCACAATAGTGGCTTCGTTTGGACGTTCAACAAGCTATGTGCTAGTCTTCCTCCACCTACTTAGTTAGTCGGTGAAACCTTCTTTCTCATTTTGGGTAAGAATCTCTAGAGTACGCACATTGACTTGGATTTCAGCATTTTCTGCGTATTGTTTGGCGAACTCAATTGAGGCATCATCCGAAGTTGCGATGTTCTTATGTTCTAGGGAATAGAAACACTGCTTAGGAATGGTGCCGAGATATGAAGGAAATATTCTTAGAAACATTTCGGGTTTGATGCCTTTGATAGACATGTAAACTTTGAAAGAACAAATATGATTCAAAGGGTTTTCATGCCCCTTGAATTTTGGGATGTCAGTCATGTTGAAATTGGTTGGAAGTTGGGCATTTACCGCTTCATATTTGCGATTATTCGCCCTGTAGATGTCATCTCCCTTGAGATACATTAGTTGCTCCTCCAAGTATTGGAGTCGCTTTTCCGCTCCAGTAAGAACTGGTGGGGTATTGACTTCTGGGTGTCCCACTATGGGTGGAATGTTATCTTGTACACTAGGGTCAGGAATGTCTGCAGAAGGCAGCCTAGTCTCTACGGCAACAATTCGGCCCTCAATTGCATTGAGGCAGTCATATGCTTGGTCTTGACTTGTTTGGAGACGGATGAGCGCAGTTAGGACTAGATCATTACCATTTTTCTTGGATCGATGAAAACTTGCTTGACTAATTCCAGGCATCTTTAAACTTAGGTGAGAGACCGAAGACGGAGAAAAACACGATCGACTATTAAAGCTCACTTACGTAAAAAGACTCGACTTGTGAAGTGGGAGTGTGCACTGTGTTTAAGTGTGTTTTGTAAATAAGTAGGTTTGAAATTTTTGTCCTAGGCAACCGAAGTGTGTTTGTAGGAGTGTTGACTCCAAGTGGAGAAATGATTTTAATTAGACACTTGGACAGAGTTTCGACTCATTTGGCGCTATTTTAGACCACCTTGAAAATGTTTTACAGTTTTGAAAAGGATTTTGTTTTGAAAAGTTCGTCATGGTTTTATTTACAAAATGGTGATCATGAAAGGGTTGTACACATTTAATCAGGTATTATAACGGTATGCTGAGTGCATTTAAAATAATTTTGGCTTAAAAGGTGGGTTGCCATACCTAGCAATCAAACCCAGGGTGTGGGGAGAGGTCTGCGCCAAACATGAGTAAGGTCGGTTCCTAGACCATTTCCACGAGTAGTGAAAGCTCTTGATACTAACAAGAGTATGTACCGCGGTATGGTTGACGTCAATCGCTGTGCATGCCTTGAATCTACACCTTCCGCCAACGACTCAGTGATGATTGGGCCGCATGTTAGGTATCCGAAGCGATTTATGACAATTCGTAAGTTTATCGTCAAGTGATAGCAAAAAGCATTTGTGTCTATCCTTTGGTCGTCATTTACGCACCGATACAGTCGTTTTGACAGTCATTAGAGACATTTTGTAGTCCGGGTCAAAAACCGCTTCATTTTCTATAAACCGTCTTTTAAAACCGTGTGTGAACGCTAGAGAATATTCCGGATATTTTAATATTTCAAAATTTATCCTTTTCGGAAAAATTTATTCATATTTAATTTAGAAAAGAATTCGAAATCTACCGCAATTTCCATGAAGAAACGCGGAAATCTTTCTTTCAAAGAAGAAAGCTGCTGAGGAAGTAACGCAGCAGGAGCTGTGCCTCTTCCAAGAGTCGCAGTCCCTGTTGCGCCTCTTCCCAAGCTTTGTTTTCATGTTCCTAGAATATTTTCTAGATTTCTTTCCGTGTTCGAGTTATTCCAAAACTCTTCGGAATTCTCCCTATATAAGAAGAGGTTCGTGCACACTTTCAAGGCACGCGTGTGTTCCTCCCTTTCTTTCTCTCTCTTTGCATTCTATACCTTGTTCTAAGCATAATCGACAACTAGGTGCTTGATCAATCGACCACGTTAGCTCAGATCTTTCTGGGTCCCTGTTACGTTATTTTATTTGACCTACCAATTTGACCAACTCAACAATAATCAATCTTAACTAATCGATCGTTCCTCTTGCGAGGGCACTTTCTTTACATTCGAGTCGAGCTGTCGCTAAATCGATAACTTTAATTCATATCTCGTTTCGTCAACATGTAAATCTGAGGGTGTTTAATCTCATCCTTTTTTTGTATTTTATTTTATCTAATGTAAGGTTCATGTCGGATTTATGTCAAAATCGTTTTCAAAACCTTTTATTTAGTTTTTCTTTTATTATTTATTTAGTTTTTACTCGAATCCCTAATAGTCAATATTAGTGGGTTTTTGTCATCTATCAAATTTTGTCTTTAGAGTTTATATTTGTTCATATCAAATCTCTAGATTCGTCATTGATATAAATAACATGGCTTAATTCACTTAAACTCGACTTGTACATCATTAATAAACTGTAAACCACCAACGAACACTAAGTGTTCGCGATTTTGGCTTCACAGCCAGAACCCAACTCAGGAACAGACGCACAAACCCCGCGCCTCTTCCAGAGGACCCATTGCCTGCTGCGCTTGTTCCGGGCTGGTTTCTGTCTCTGAACTTCCTGGTTCGCTTTGACGTAGTTTAACTAGTTAATAATAGACTATTATTCGTATTATGGCTGCTAATCTGATTTCGTTTAGTTTTATTAATTCTTTTTTTATTTCAATTAGTCTTTCAAACATGTTTCCGACATAGATCACGTATTCGTTGTAATCAATTGTAATATTTCTTTTTATAGTTCTATTTAATCTTTTTAAGATTTAATTGATTTCTCACATGTAATTGAATCCTAAATCGTACTTCGACATAATTCATTGCTAAACTACATGTTCAACCGACATAGTCTAAGCTCACATGCTAGGATTGAAACGTGGATGTTGCATTACATGCATATAACTGACAACACATCGATAACAGAAGAGTTTCCCTAACCATTAGTAGAGGCCACTATCGAGGCGGGCGGGAGTTTTTTATCAAAAGAACTTCCTAATACGTACCCTCGCCCCTTACTCCAGATCTCTGTGAATATCTGTGTTCATTGCAATTCACGAGAGTCATTCTAGACATAGAATGCTAAGGGTAACGAGTTCTTAGTGTTCATGTCATTCCTTTGTGTCTAGACATGACATAAAGTATTCGAACGGTTCCAACTTCCCATAAACGTTGGTGGCGACTCCACAATGCGTGTTTTCACGCTTGTCCCTCGTTTCTCCATTCATTGTGTTCCGTGCACCACAGTTTTGGAAAGGGTCACGAAACCCGTGTATCATAATTGCTACCCATCCTTAGGCCCTGATAAAGATTTTGGACCGTCCGGTAATGACGATTGGTCGGAATAGATTGGGTTGGGCCTAGGAAAGCCGAATAAAATGACCAAAGAAGGTCGAGTAATGAAAACCGATAACTGTCTAGTATGAACTATTCCATAACCTTGTTCAAGTTTCACCCTGGATAACACGTATGTGTATTATCCCTAGCGTATTCGCCAAACTGTGGTACACGACCTAGTGAGGGACCATGGGATGGAAATGAGGGACAAGCGTAGTGGTACGCATTTGTGGAGACGCCACCAATTTTTATGGGAAATTGGAACCGTTCGAATACGTTATACCATGTCAAGACACAAAGTGATGACATTAACACTAAGAACTCGTTACCATTAGCATTATATGTCTAGAATGACTCTCGTGGATGCCAATGAACACGGATGTTCACAGAGATCTGGAGTAAGGGGTGAGGGTACGTATTAGGAAGTTATTTAATCGAACATCTAATCCCGCTCACCTCGATAACGGCCTCTACCTAATCGAACACCTACTAGCATGTGAATTAAAATATGTCGGTGAATATGTAATTTTAACACTCAGTTATGTTGAAATTGGGTTTAGATTTAATTGCATGTGAAATAAAGGTAAAAAATCATACAATTCAATGATTAAATATGAATACAAAACTACAATGATTTACATGATCTATGTCGGAAATATATCCAAAAGAAAGGTTTGAAAGAAAAGAAAGAAAGTTTAAAAGACGGATTAGCAGTGATACTAGAGTTTATAGTTGATTAAATTTGTAACTAAAGCTATGTCGAAACGATAATGGAAGTTCAGAGACAGAAGCCAACCCAGAACAAGTCCAACAGCTGGTGCGTTCTCTGGAAGAGGCGGAGCACCTGTTGCATCTGTTCTCGAGTTGGGTTCTGGTTGTGAATCAAGAATTGAAATTAGTTAATGTTCGTTAGTATATTTATGGTTTATTATTGATCTATGGCCCGAGTGAAAGCGGTTTAATTAATTAAATTACACTTATAATTTATCAATAACGAATCTTAAAGATAAATATGAATAAATCGAATCTCTAAAGACTCTAACTTGATTAAAAGACTAAAATCCACTAATATTTATTATTAGGGATCTAAGACGAGAATAACGATTTAATAAAAGATTAAAAGGGAAAATAAAGACGCAGAAACCAGAGGAAGAAGAACAAATGCAGGAGCAGACAACCTCTGGAAGAGGCGCAGCAGATGATGCGTTCCTTCCAGAAGGCGCAGATGCTTCTGCGTTTCTTCTCGATGTCTGATCACTACTAAAAGGTTTTATGAACAGTTTTTGACTTTAAATCGATTTTGGATTTATTTCTGACATAGATATTACATTAAACGAATAATAAAAATACAAACAAATAAAAGACGGGATTAAACACCCTCAAACTTACATGTTGACGAAATGAGATATGAACTAAAGTTAAGTTCTAGCAACATCTCGACTCGAATGTATGCAAAAACGGCCCTTGTTAAAGGACTAAGATGATTGATTAAGTTAATTGATTGTGTAGTGGGTCAAATGGATCGGTCAATGCAAAACGTGACGGGTACTTACAAGGATCTAAGCTTACGTGGTCGATTGATCAAGCACGTAGATGTCGATAGCTTAGAGAAAGGTCTAGAATGCAAATAGAGAAGAGAAGGGGCGGAACACTCGCGTGCCTTAAAAGTGAGAACACGCCTCTCCTTTTATAATAGAAAATGGGAAAGAGTCGTGGAACAAGTCTTTGGAAAGAATAGGCTGGGGAAGAGGATTAGCAGGACTGCGATCCTTCGAAGAGGCGTAGTACTTGCTGCGTGATTTCCTCAGAGGTCCCCTGCTACAAAAGGAAGATTCCCACGTTTCTATTACGGAATTGTGGTTGATCTATACTTCCACTTTAAAAGATAATACGAGATAACTTTATAAAAAAGATAGAATTCGAATTATATAATCAGATAATCAGAATGTTTCGGAGTGTCCCGACTCGGAGTTTTAAAATGGTTTATAGAAAATGAAGCTGTTTTCGACACGGACTCCAAATGAACTCTAATGACTGTCAAAACGACCGTACCGGCGCGTAGATGACGACCACGGGGTAGACACAAGTGTTTGATCTATCATTTAACGATAAACTTATGAATAGTCATAAACCGTTCCGCGTACCAAACATGCGGCCCAATCATCAGTGGGTGGTTGGCGGAAAGTGAAGAAACGTGATATTTACACCCGTAAGAACGAGAAAGGCCCATGACCTGATTTTATGACGACGAATAGGAGTTTTTTTTCTAGTTTTAGTCTAAATCGAGTTTGGACTTTCTTTTATTGAAATCGAGTCGTAGTTTTGCGATCTAGGGTATGGTGTGTCAGAGATCGCTCTTTCCTCGAGTTTGTTATATCATTTTAAATAAAAAAAATTGCACGTTCATTTCCCTAGCTATTCAACTTTTTTTCATGAATCTAAAATGCACGACGCACCCGAAGGGTGCTCCTAGCAGGAAGTGTATCTATTTGTAGATGGTAAGCTACCTTAGGATCGAGTGACCATTTCCTTTATCTATTCCAGGTGTGGCGGTAGAAAACCTCCATCAAAACTTGTGCTCAAGACAAGACCAATAGATGATTCTGTGGCGAACCTAGATGAGCTATTTTTTTCTCTATGCTAATGACGAAAGGGACATTAGTACTAACCCAAATCAATTAGTGAACCAAAAATGTTTCAACATGTACCCAGTTGCAACCCAAAGTGTTGATTCGAAAGAAAAGAGAACTGAAAAAAAATAAAAAAAGAAGAAAGAAAGAACAATCGGAAAAAAAATGAAAAAAAAATACAGAAAAGAAAGAAAAATGAACCTAATGTCGAAGTACATGTAGTCGAAGTTTAATCGGCGAGCCAAAACTATATCTTCCAACCATTCAACCCTAAGTCCTTCCGGCGACGAAAACTTAGGAATAGTCGGGAATTTTGAGATTCATCCTTCTTGTGTCGTCACACACAAGCCTTTAGGGTCCACACATGGAAATTTGAACCCACATTTGTTTTACCAACCCATTTTCACTTGGGTTTTGTCAAACTCAAGACACCTTTTCCAACCATGATGAAAGGTATAACCCATTGGCCTTAACACTAGAAAAGAAACCTTTAGAATGACCGTCCACTATTCAAGCCTTTTGTTTCCAAGGTCGACATCCCAGAAAATCACAGCCTCTTGCACCGACCCTGGATACGGGATTTAACGGTACTTTACAGGCTAGAACATGATACAATATGATGTCTTAGGTGAAACCTTCGAGTGTGTACACACAGATAAAAATGACTTGTTTGATGCACCTTTGTCGAATTATGTCGGGTTTGATTTGGCTCCACGTGAATACGTAGGCAGTCCTCTGAAATTGAGAATTTCATCCACCCCTTCATCGTGTCGACGTCTAGGGATCCCTTGTGCGAAAGCCACAAAACGTTTTACGGGTGTTAACTAAATTCCAAATGAAGCCACCTTTGTAGAGTCAGTCTTAGTGTACTCGGTTTAGGCTAAGATAAAGATGTAGACTCACTACGAGTAATTTTCAAGTCTCGTAACGAGTTCTGCTTGACGATGTTAGCGAAGATGCTTGGTCACCCATGCAATGCGTCGGGTCCATTTGCTAAATAGATAACAATTTGTATTTGGAATCGAAAAAAAACAAAAGCCCGATGAAAAGAAAGGAAGCAGTGTAAAAAAAAATGAACAAAAGCTTGCTGAAAAGAAAGGAGGTGGTGGCAAAAATCAATAAGCCCGCTGAAAAGAAAGAAGGTGGGGGCAAAAAAATGACAAAACTCGCTGAAAAGAAGGAAGGTAGAGGTGAAAGATGAACGATGGTGTAGATGCCTGCCATTACCAACAAATGATGAAAGTAATGTTTCGCTATGCAGAAGCGATAGCTGAAGTGATCTACCCCCAGCGAGTCAAGTTTTGAATTAAAATCTCGTACAGATTTACAGATTTTATTTTGTTTTTTCTTTGAAGTTAACGGGCAACGCCCACATTGATTATGGGTCGAGAAAGTCCTAGTCGCATTTATAAATGCAAGTCCTGTCTACCCGTCATATTCTCAAAAATTTTCAAAATGAGGATCGATGATCCATTTTTAAATCAAAGCTAGGTCGATGACCCATTTCAAATAAAAATGCGGATTGATGATCCATTTTCAAACAAAAGTTTGGTCGATGAACCATTTCAAATCAAATCTCGGTCGATAACCCATTTCAGATAAAAGCTCGGTCGATGACCCATTTTAAATCATAGATCAGCCGATCACCCATTCGAATATTCAAACCTCCAAATGTTGCTACGTGAACTGCGTGTTATATGAATTGTGATCAAAGTTGCAGGATATGCTTCAACTGGGGCTTTATCACCGTCGGCGCCACAGCCCATTATGAACCAGATAGGATGACATCCACAACAGAATTATCCCAAGAAATGTTAGCTCGAACGAGCACCCATTCGATGAATCGTTCCCTGAGCGGAACACCGGAATTGATAATTATTCCTCCAGCAGAATGGTTCCCAAAAATGTTGGCTCGAACCAGTACTGGTTCGATGAATCCTTCCTTATGCGGAACACCGAAATTGAAAATTATTCCTCCAACATAATGTAAATCTTGGTTTTATTCAAATGCATATCAAGATATTAATATTGGGGGCGAAGCATCAGAAAGCTACAGGCCGGCGAGCTCGAACTACAATACGGGTTTGATTCTGTCAAAAACGGATACGTAGGCGCCTACGGATAAGGTTCAACCTCCCTTATTATGAAAACAACAATAATAGGTCGATGAAATATGATATGATGGGTCGATGACCAACGATGACAGGTCGATGACCAACGATATGATGAAACGTTATAGAGTGGGTCGATGACCAATGTCATGAAAGCGAGGAATGAATTAAGGTATCCAGAACCGTGTTTCAGGTATGTCTCATTGTCATATGGTTGGCGAGCTTACATACGTAGGTCTAATGGACTTTAACGACCCGCGCAATCCACGGGTCGGATGACTTGGGGTATGCTTTGACTTTTGCCTTGTCCAAGCCTCAGTCAAATTAAAGTGGAGGCTCTGTAGATACGCGTATCCATCGATACAGGCATTTATAGAAATCCCGCCAAACACCCGATGATTATATGACGACATGTATTTCTCGTTTGACATCATCATTATTTGTGGTTCATTTTACGATGTAGAACAGGCGTCGTCGTTTCATTTAAAATTAACTCCGTCTCAAATGAATTCTTCTTTAATTTATTTTAAAATTAAGTTGTTTATTGATTTTATCGAAAATAAAATAGAATTTTCAAAAAAATGACTTGAAAAGTCGACTTGAATTCTTTTATTTTACCGTTTCATTTTGTTTAAAACGAAGTTTTAAAGGAGTTTATAAATGCTATTTTACGACGGTCTTTGAGCCTGTATTGCTAAACCTTAACACCATTACCCACAAAAACCAACACATCCATCATATAGCCTATACTCCTAACTACCCCCATACCAATTTTCGTGCACATAAGACTATTCTAACCCATACAAAAAACCAACTCAAAACTGGCCACAGCAATCGCGCGCCCCTATTTTCCAGCACTTATCTCAAGCCCAAAATCCGCTCAAAACTCATTCAAAACCCGTACCCATTTGCTACAACCCATATCCTACCCATATTAGTTACCTTACCCACCAAGAACCTGTGGGAAAATATCTGTATATTTAACCGCTAAATTTCAAGATTATAACAAAATTATAAGATACGAAATAAAATAACAATATGAATAAGAGATAAAAATCAACCTTTGGTCCTTGCTTTGATGGCCTAAGAACAATATCAAAATGATGATTACTCGTAATCGTAGCACCCAAGATAGAATGAGAAATGCCCTTGAATTTGCTAGAATGTTTTTTGTGAAAAGTTACTGTTAACTTTTTTAATTTTGTGATGCGTAGAGATGGAGGCACCAGTGAGAATGAATTAGGGTTAGAATAAAAAATCTCAATTTTTCTCCCTTCTATTCATTTCTCACGGCCCAAATTAGGTTATATGGGGAGATATTTTCTCCTCTAATTAACCACTAATGGACCGAAACTTCCAGAGTGAATCTGGACTTTATTTCGATTAAATTCGCTTTAATATATAATGTGTATTATTATTATAAATGTCATTTGTGTTGTCATGTATTAATATGTCCATACAACATTTTGTAGTCGATACATTAATACCGGTCTGACAACATCTAATATGACAATCGTATAATATATACGTTAATTATAATTATCGTATAATTATAATTTGCTAATTCAATATAACATTTTATATTCAATTACGAATTAACATTTTAATTCGCATAAGCTTACATTATATATATGCTAATTAAATACAACAGTTTATATTTAATTACGAATTACTTTTAATTCGTCTCAGCTTATATTAGTTAATCGTTATTAAATAATCGTCTCATCATCACATTGACTAACCTTTTAGTCAAATACACTGACTAACCTTTTAGTCATATAATAGGGCATCAATATGATTATTTTCTCAAATAATCACATCTCTCAAACACATCCTTAGGTGTGACTTTTAGGGACCAGTTGATCACCGCCATCTGTATGACAATAACGTCAAACTTATCTAGCAAGCCAACCGTTATTGATAAACGTTAATCAACTGATTATTATACAAAGTATACCCTGTGAACCTACAAAGATTTATTTATGTTATTGCACTAATTGTGGAGGACACTGGCTCCAACACACACATACACAAATATGGGTTAAGTTTTTCATCAAGAAAGAGCTAATTTGGTAGTGTTCATGGGAACCATAAACATTGCCAAATATAGAAAAACTAAATAACCCATTTTTGGTAAATGTCTTATTGTGCAAGCTACTTCTTGTGCAAGACACCAAAAGCTTTATTTCAAAATATAAAGATCAAACCATAATTTTATATGTATAAAATGTTGATCAAAAGTTTGGAAATCAATTTTCAAGAGTTAAATATTTTTGAAATATTTAAGAGTCAGAAACCACAATGACATGTATGTCAGTGTTAGTTTTGAAGTACAAAACATGTATCAAGTTCAATGATTTCCTCTTACAACATTATGACTCTAACAATGACGATCTTCATCTTGATCATTCTTGGACATCTTGATTAGCACATGGAGCATTCCATCACTATAAGATTAGGACTTAAGAGACACACATTATATAAAAAAAATGAGATTAATTTGTCTTAAGGCATCATCAACAATCTAATCTAGAAATGGTCTCAATAATTTCCCCCTTTGATGATGACAAGTCAAATAAAGTTGAATGTGTTCTTCCCCCTATGTCCAAGGTCAGTTTTAGCAAGTCTAAGCAAGATCAAACAAGATGCATACATGATCAAGGGTCATTGGTAAAAAAATATACTAACTTAAGTAGAGTTTCAAATCGCAAAGCTAACATATTTATGGTGAACGCAAGCTAAGAGTCATTGAATCACGCACGCACACAATTTTAACAACTTCCCCCTTTTGACATCATCAAGTTAGATTACAAACCACATAGTCTAAGCAAATTAACACAAAGTATGATCGAGCATGTAACATGAGCATAATAAACATAAAGTCATGAGCAAAATGATATAAGGCTTAAGTAGGCAAAAGAATAGGGTAAAATAGGGTAAGGCCGAGAGGTCTAGGACATGTCATCGTCCTCATCATTGTCCCCATCTTTAGATTTCTCGGCTTTAGAAATATCGGTGAGAATGGTCTTCAATACCGTATTCTTCGTCTTCAACTCCACTACCTCTTTTCGAAGACCCGCCATTTTATTGATGAGAAAACTCACCATACTCTTAAGCTCCTTAAGCTCCTTGGTAGTCGGATCAAGTGAAATCGAAGGCCCGGTTTGAGATGTAGATGGTAGTCTACCTTTCCCTCTATACTTAGACACAAGTTTCCCATTCTTGATTCCCAAACACATTCTTGACAATATTCCCGAGTCCATGACATCACAAAAGTTATCAATACTAAAACTTGTGGAATCAACAAGATCAAGCAATTCAAACATGGACGATATCCACATACCATATGCTAAAACTGTGGTGCTCTCAACCTTACCAACCTTAATCAATTTGGATAAATGATCAATGTGAAAGAACATAAGAGCGGGTAGGTTTATAGGTAAATGATTAGCAAGATGGTACAACAACCACATGTCCACAATGGAACAATGACCACGACTATCTATACATGGCAAAAAGGTTCGATAGATAAGATTGAAATAGAACTTGTGCGGTATCGTAAGCTCACTAGCCGAGATGGTTGTGGTGGATGTGGTTTTGGGTTGTAAGAATTTTGTTACGGTAAAGGAGGTGATTCCATCAATAGTCGGCCACCCATTTTTACGAAATGTATACAACCCAACAATAGAAACGTCTAGCAAATCGCCTACACTTTGAACTGTAAGAACCGAGGGCTTGTTAGTAGCGGTCAATTTCCCCAATGCCAAATCAACAAAATTGAACCAACTCCGCTAAATAAACTTGACTATGGAAATTAAGATGTGCTTTCCATTTTTGTGCATTGATAGCATCCTTAAAGAAATTAAAAGCGGGAGACGAATCATACCAATCGTTTTCATAGTGGCGTCCCGATTGAAAATTTCACCGGATGACAAGTTTGCAAGCATCAAGCACATTATTTGCGACCTCGTCATTTCAAATGAGAGTCAATGCCTTGGACTTATTTTCATCAAGTGTTTGCTCAATAAAGATCAATGGACCACTCATTGTAACAAATTCATCATCACTAATATCTTCGATTTTCCTCTTTCCCAATTTCACACTTTTCTTTTTAGCCTTGAATTTCTCATCATCACCGAACAACTCATCCTCATCGAATATATCGTTCAATTCATGCTCTTGTTTTTCACTTAATTTGATTCTCACTTCGGCTCTTCTTTTCCTCAACCGTCTTCCAATCACAATTTTCTCATCACTCTTTTCTTTCCCACTTTCAATTTCTTTTGATTTTTCCTCTCCTTTTTCTGTTTCTCTCATTGATTTTTCACACTTCTCACTTTCACTCTTTTGTTTTTCTTTGTCTCCTTCCTCCTCAGTTCCTTCGTCTTTTTCTGATTTATTTTCCAACTCTATTTCTTCTTCCTGCTCTTCGGTTTCTTTCCCTTTCTCAAGTGCCTTATGACCAAAATCTTTTCTTATTTCAATGAAAATAGGATTCCCATCATCATCAACTTCACCAACATCTCTAGAACTACCAACATCTTTCACAAAATAAGTTGCATGTGGCTCATTCAGGTTGATTTTCCGAGTAACTCGTGTGGAAAACCTTCGGGATTGAGCGGCAGTCAAGGGACGCTTTGCAACTATTTTGGTTCTCTTCATTGGGAAAGCTTTGGGTACCACAACTTTAGATGTTTTAGGGGGCTTTTTATGAGCAAAGGGTTTGTGAGATAATCCTCATTTTCCATACAAGTTGTCGTTCTCCATGATTAGGCAAGTTTGTAGTTTTTTATTTTGATGACATACTCATTTACAGCAAAAATCAGGAACATCACTTGAGACACCTTGAATCAGTCGAGAAAATGCAAGCTATTTGGGAAGCTGGAGAAATGTACATTCATGACAGAAGAGGTTAAGTTCTTGGGGTATGTGGTATCAGGAAGGGGGATCTCTGTGGATCAAGACAAGGTTGCTGCTATTCAGTCTTGGCCAATCCCTAAGAACATCACAGAAGTAAGAGGCTTTCATGGCCTAGCCTCATTTTACAGAAGATTCATCAAGAAATTCAGAGCTATTGCTGCTCCCATAACTGAATGCATGAAGAAATGGGAGTTTAAATGGACCGAGAGTGCTATGCAAGCGTTCAGACACATCAAGAAGCTATTGTATGATGCACCTGTCCTCAGGCTGCCTGATTTCAACCGCCTATTTGAAGTAGAGTGTGATGTAAGTGGTGTAAGAATTGGAGCTGTCCTAATTTAGAAAAGGAAGCCAGTAGCTTATTTCAGTGAGAATTTAAGTGGGGCAAAGCTAAACTATTCAACCTATGATAAGGAATTTTATGCCCTTGTCATAGCTCTTATGCATTGGAGCCATTATTTGAAGCCCAAGCCCTTTTTATTGCATTCAGATCATGAGGCCTTGAAGTATATAAATGGCCAGCACAAACTGAATCATAGACATGCCAAGTGGGTTGAATTTCTCCAATCCTTTACATTTTCAATCAAGTACAAGGAAGGCAAGCAGAACATTGTTGCAGATGCTTTGTCTATGAGGTATACATTGCTGTCAACCATGGACCAGAAGGTCCTAGGGTTTAAATTCTTGGAGCTATACAAAGATGACCCTGACTTCTATGAAGACTGGTTAGCTCAGAGTGAAGGAGCAAGGGTACAGGATTCACCCTACAGTCTGCAGAGAAGGCTCTTACAGAAATTTGCTGACCAAATAAGTACATGCTAGTGGCTTGGGAGGACACTTTTGTGTCTAAAAGACACTAGATATCCTGCAGTACCAATTCTATTGGCCTAAAATGATGGGGGAAGTGCAGATTGTGCTTAGAAGATGTGGAGTGTGTCAGTAGGCTAAGAGTTCCTTCTAGACAGGTCCCTATTGTTGGAGTAAGTGTCCTCCACAATGGTGCATTTATATAATAAATCTCATTTAGGAATATTCGTGGGATAACTAGTATATTGATACATGGTGAGTATTTTGAAGAAAATCACCCACTTTGGGGCTTATGGGTGCCGGCCTAATAATCATAAAAGGAGCATTTGTTGCTCATTTTTCTACTTCACTTGATTCTTCATTATTCACATCTTCTCTCTAAAACCTCATCACTCTAAAACTCTCCAAACTTAATATAATTCTTATATATTACTAAAGTAGTAGTGTTAATAATATTAAGCTCTTGTCACTTAAATAATCTAGTCCATTATTTAAGTGATTGTTTTTGGGTTTAATCTTGGGTGCAACTACAAGGAGATATTCTACTTTGAAGATTAATTTTTCGAGGATCATCCATTATTCATATAGCTCGGAATTGAATACTAACATAAAACTAGAATTAGAATTACCGCAATCGAGAAGTATAACTCGGAAATGAAGGACAAATAACCCAAATAGCTTGAATGGAAAGATTGAATTATAAGTTGAAATATAATCAAGTGTTTGAACAAAGTAATAACCAAATGTTTAACCAGGAGCGGACGCATGAATTTTCTCTATGAGGGCACAATTCTTTTTGCCAGTTACAATAACGAAGTTACCCCTTACCACGGGAACGTTTTTTAGCTTGATTTAATCTTATCTCTATTTATTAAAGTAACAATCACAGTGCTGATGTGTCAGCCTGTGGTTGAAAGTGCTTTTTATTAATAAAACATTTTTTATTTACTGGAATACCCCACCACGTTCATCAAAGCAATTTATTTGTATAGAATGCAGATTCAACTTTTTCTATGCAAAATCTAGGTTGACATATAAATAAAAAAACTACTATATACTTTATACATTATTTTAATTAACATTAATTTATCTCTCCAGTAATTTGAGAAAAATTACCATTAAAAAATTAAAACGAAAAAAAGTATTCAAAAATACTAAAAAGAGTTAAGAGTGAAAAAAATTAATAAAATTAAAAATGATTAAAGTGGAAATGAAATAAATGTTTGGAAAAAAATATAGAGCTGATATAAAAGGCCCTTTCAAAAGTCTCTAATTTTCTAGATCTCCATCTGTAATGATGTTGAGCCAACAAAAATTAATTATGTCAAATAATTAGAAAGATTGAAAAAGATATTATAAATAACTCATTAATATTAAAAAAAAACTGTGAATAAAAAACGCAAAAAAAAATGCTTATAGAACAAAAGTTGATTGAAAGTAAGAATATTTTCTTGAAAAAAAGTAATACTACTGCATGATCGAAAAGTGAATATAAAATAATAAAATTTCGACATAAAATAATTTTTTCAAAATATTACTCTATAAAAAATTAGGTGGATTTAAAAACATAGCCAGAAGATCGATAAATTTGGAATCAAAACAACGGACATTCAGTATTATTTACACGGATAACACCAGATTGATTGAGGTTGTTGAAAGAGTATTACTTTTTTGTTTGTACTTGGAGAAGGAATACATATGCTAGTAATGGATGAAAAATGGATGTGAGTAAATTATGGGAGGTAGTGAACAAGAGTGAAATTGTATTTAGGGTTGAAGTCACAATGGAAAGGCTGAGAGATTGAGACTTTGAGAGGCGCTATAGGTAAAGGGCTAATGGACTAATGGTAATAGCCTAAGTTTTGGGCTTATGTCAACTGGGTTATTATCTCAACCTGGAATGATCGTTTAACAAGGGTATTGTACAGTTTTATATAAAAGGTATTAGTATAAGTTTGGGCGAAGTATTTTTGTTTATTTGAGATCACGAATTCTCATTTGTGACGGGGCAACCTGTCTCAAACTTAAAACGAGTCAAACCCCCTGACAAAGAGCAAGTGAGGGGCAAGTATGAGCTCCATTTACCCACCAATTCCTCTTTGTGAAGGGGTTGACCCCTCTTCAGCTTGCGACAGATCACCCGTCGCAAATGAGACTAGCTGATTTGAGCTACCGAATCGTTAAAAATTATCGACAACTTATTACATATCATCAACACATTTTCAACATTTCCGCTAAATATCACACCCCTATTTTATCTCTCATTTTTCACTTGATAAATATCAACAGTTTAACTTTACAAACTACATACAAAAATAATTATAAATAAGACATTAACGTCGGCAAAACTAAAATTACATTGAATTATTCCAAGTGAAAAATAATAAAAAAATTCAATATATATATATATATATAAACAAAAGTTCTATGACTATCGAACCATTAATTTATATTGTATGGAGGCTCGCAAATTTTTAGGGTAAGAATTTTACTTATGCGGGTTGTGTTTATGGGTCACGCTTCTCAATTACCATGTCTTATAGAATCTTACAATGAGGCTTAGAAATTAAATGAGTCTAAGCTTTGAACATGATATGTATTTTAATTGTTTATTCAGGTAGTGTGAATATGAATGATTATTTATGTAATTTCAAGTATGTAACATGATCGTTTACTTCTATAATTATGTATTTGTATTATAATTTTACGAATTTGAATATTTAACAATTTAACCATATCTTTAAATGTGCACGGGTCAAAATTTTTATTTAGTCACGTATCACTAATTAAGGATTTGTACTAAATGAACTATGGGTCAAAATGTTAACTCTAAATATACACGGGTTTTACTAAATGAAAAACTGGATTAACAAACGGGATTAACATCACTTTCTATCTCCTTTTAAGTAACTAATTTTGTGTTATTTTTTATCCAAATTGTTTTGTTTCATCTTATACAAGCAAGCCTTTTGAAGCCGCTCAAGTAACAACCCATAGTAAAAACTCAAATTTAGCGTACAAAATGACATACCGTACTTAGTTAATTGACCCTAACGCATCATTCACGTTAATATAAAATTTATAATTCTAATCTAATATCTAAAATATGACTTTATAGTACAATTATTACACTTGAAAATTAAAATTGTTAAACAATAAACAAGGGTGATTTTATTACATCACTTTAAAAGTTATTTCAAAAAATAATTAAATTTAGTAGTCGATAATTAATTAGTATACAACTAATCTTGAATATTTACATTTTTTACAGTAGCAAATTCTTATAAAGCATACCCGTGCAATTTGCACGGGTTTAAAACTAGTTCTATGGATTGTAATGGCCTAATCTCGCTAAAACAAGGCAATATTTTGAAAATGTGGGCGCAATAATCTTTGAAATTTTCATAATTCCATTGTGAATTTTGCAGTCGATTTTCAAACCCATACATGCAATATATGCTAGTTAAACTTTTGAAAAAAAAAATGTAACTATGGTAATCAAACCAACAATCTTATGGTTAAATTATTGTACAAATTCAAACAAACATTAACAACACACTCATATTTTGAAAAAATTCAGAAAGTAAGAAAAAAGTAAAAAAAAAAATGTCTTAAAAATTACCATATGATGAACAGTTAGTTTTGGTTTATTTACATTTTTATCTCTTCAAATACACAAATATAAGAGTTGTCAGAGTGGTCACATGCTAAAGTTTTGTACAAATGGACGGGGGTTCAAATCCCACCAACATCATAAAATTATTAAATTTTAAACAACCCAAAAAATGAGTGTAGCAGGGCTCGAACACAAGTCGCTATAAAGGTTGAACTCTACACTTACCAACTTAGCCACATTGTATTAATGTTGTTAATGCCAATGTTTATACTTAAGACAAATTTCCAGAAATCCATGGTGGGCACGTGCCGCCCTTGCCCCCTCCCCCCTAAATCCGCCCCTGTGTTTAACTAAATATGAAATTACGAGAAACTTGTGTCCTTAAAGTAAGGAAAATGTAAGGGAGGATTATGTGTAAAGATAGTGTAAAAGATGATGAAAAAGATAGATCCTAAGTGTCGAAGTCCCTCTCTTTTATATAGGGAGAGGGACTTGAAACGTATGCATTCACAGAGCCCAAACCCCGATCAGGGAACGGGAACCCCGACCGAGGTTCCACTAACCCGGGAACAATTGCTTAATTACTCAATTAAATGATTGAGGAATCCTATGATATGCCTTTAAGCTCCTTAATTCTCCGGTTAATTGCATAGTCTTGGCATCCTATGAGCATCCTATGAGCATTCAAAGAGCATCCCTATGTTGAGTTGTGGACTCCTTAAATTGGGCTTCATTTTTCCGTTTCTCATTAGTATATCAACCCATTTCACAAATCTTCATGCTTGGGCTCGTCATTCTCCATACTATCCTTCCATGGTCCATATTGCTTCCATTAACTTGGTGTACTTTGGTGCTTGCTAATGTGCTAGGAAAAAGCCTCTAAATGCTTATATTCCTACAAAACGTAGCAAAAACGAGCAATGCACTTTGAACACGCAATTAGCTCACAAATTGTAACACCCGCAAATGTACCCTATTTTTCTAGTAAAAATATTTTACGGACACTTTTCAGCAAATTTTAGTTTTAATCGTAAATTTAATTTTCCGAGTCGAATTTAGAATTTCCGAGTTCGTATTTGGAATTTCCGCGAGATTTCAAGAAAAGACCGTCTTGAGCCGTCTTTAACTTTATTGACTTTTTCCTTGACTTTTCCACTTACTCTTCATATACTCCCTCACAACCCTAACACCCTCATTCAATCTTCTTCTTACTTCATCACTAAGTAAACCCCAAATCCCTAGCCTCCATATTTGATCCATCTTCGAATCATCGCTACGCTTTCATTTCTTGCTCAAATTCATCTAGGTTCGTCTTATTCTTCCCCTCTTAGCTTCCTCTATCCGTATTGGTAATAAAATTACCGTCTTTCTCGCTTTTTAAATTATCCGTCTTTCTCAAGGTGAATGATATTCATCTTTTATTATCTAATTGTATGTAGGTGGAGACTAGGAAGTTTTAGAAATCGATTAAAGACGCGAAAAGGTAACGGTGAAGGGTTACTCGATATCATTTACGTGTTTTATGTGTTTTCTAGGCTAGTAATCATATTTAGATTATGGTTAGTATGCTTAGGACTTGTGTTGTTGTTGTTGGTTGTTGTTAGTTGTTAATTGATATGAGAATTGATGGTTTGTGTTGATAAATGAGGATTTGGTTGTTGATAACATGTTGATTTTTGATCGTTCTTGACTCCCGTGAAGGACGCAGGCTGCGTTGGGGGACGCAAGCTGCGTCGTAGGACGCAGGCTGCGTCGTGGTGACGCAGGCTGTGTCATACGCTGCCAACAGAATTTTTCCTGAACTGACCCCTTTTCGTAAAATGATCATATCTCCTTCGTTACTTGCTTGTTTTGGGCGTATGACATCTCGTTGGAACCGTAAGAGGATAAGATATAACCTCCATCTGAAATTTCTGCATTCCCATGTCTAGAACTCTAGTTATGACCGTTTGAAGTGGACCCTTGTTTTCGTTGGTTTCCAAACAACGTTGTTTTGGAGAGGTGATCTATGTTTTTATTCATTATGCTTCATAAACTTGTTCTAATGCTTATGTATCATGTATTGACTCATGTTTATCATATTTAAACTTATATGATTCCCTATTCTCATGTTGTGTGACGGTTTTTGGTATGTTCCCACTTTGAGTCGGTTTTTACAAATGATACGGTTTGAGCACTATTTTGTCTTGTGCTTTGTACTCTCATTCCCTTGACTACCTTCCCGTTCGTAAGGCTGGAATGTCGGA
>JAIUZE010016285.1:0-12305 GCA_022085475.1 Heliosperma pusillum | reverse complement strand
ACACTTCTCCCAAGAAGTGTGAAAGTCTAAAGAACAAGCCCGAAGAAGATCTTCCAAGGTTTGGATCGTTCTCTCCGTTTGACCATCAGTAGCGGCATGAAAAGCTGTGCTCATCAACAATTTACTACCCATGGCTTCTTGCAAAGCTGTCCAGAATCAGGAACTGAATCTCGGATCACGATCTGAAACTATATCTTTAGGAACTCCATGGTAACGTACTATCTCTTTCACATAGGCAACAGCTAAGGCCTCTATCTTCCAAGTTTCATTGATAGGCACGAATCTGGCACACTTGGTTAGACGGTCTACAATAACCCAGATGGCATTCTTTCCACTAGAAGTCCTAGGTAAAGCCATCACGAAGTCCATAGAAATAGACTCCCATTTCCAAAGAGGAATTTCCAAAGGTTGCAGCAAACCTCCGGGTCTTTGATGATCGATCTTCACCTTCTGACAAGTTAAGACAATTTACTAACATACTCCGTACTTCCATCTTATCCTAAGGCCACCACAATGTGGGGTCTCAATCTTTATACATTTTGTCACCACCAGGATGAATAGAATAAGGAGAAAGGTGAGCTTCATCAAGTATTCTCTTTCTCAACTCGGCACTTCTCGGAACATACATTCTACCATGGTATCGAAGGTAGCCATCATTATCCACCACACAATCCTTACCTTGCCCAAGTAATATTTTTGCTTGTATGGCGATAAAAGTAGCATCCTCCGGTAAACAAGTACGAATCTCTCGATAGAAGTCAGGTTCCGCAGTCAAAGCACCAAGATAATCAAATCCCTTCCCAACAAACTGTATCTCAAGTTTCTGAAATTCGGTTACTAGTTCATCGGGTAAAGTACCCAAGGAGCATAATGAATGACTAGTCTTTCTAATCAAAGCATGCCCACAACTTGCTTTTCCCTCGTGAGAAATCAAAACTCGGCATTCATGAATTTGTTGGACCAATTTGATAGTTTTGATAATGACATATGTTTACGTGATAATATGTTTTACTCGATATATCATATGCGTGTAATTGTGTGCTTTAGTCTTATTATACCTAGCAACAATTATGAGAAGAAAGATCAAAGTTAGACATAACTTTGATAAAGTCTGTGAGACAAAGTTATACCAACTTCAGGAATAACTTTGGAAGTGAACATTGGAAGTTATAGCTAACCAGGCATAACTTTAAGGAAAATCGCTTCAAACAAGATCTACATAAATCTACACAAGACTCGAGATGGAGGGTTTTTGTGATCAAGATGAAGAGATGATCCGTATACTGAAGATCTTTGTGAAGATTAGATAGTATAGGTCGTCATTCGGTAACTATTCCATTCGAGAGATTTTATGTTCAAAAGTTATAGCTTTAGCCTATGACTTTGGATGATAAAATATTGATGCATGATTTTGGAAATAAAATGTTTTGAAATGTTTTTCAAAAGTGAAAGAGTATTTTTATATTTATCAAAAGTTTTATTAGAGAATATATTTATGAGATTCTATTGGTTAGTAATACAACTTATGGGTTGTCATGCTACCTAGGGTTTCTAATATATTCTATCTAAATTTGTTGTTAACCTAATTAGCCCACCTAGTGTTTGAGCCATCTAGGGTTTCGTGAAACCTAGTTTGTGCCACCTAGGGATTCGTGCCTCCTAGGGTTTCGTGAAGCTATAGGATTTCGGCCATTCTAGGTTGTTTCCTTAGTTTACCTAATCTAGGATTCTACTATATCTTTACAACAATATTTTGAGATATCAAGATAAATATATTTCTATAAGATAAACCAAATAATATTTTGAGATAAAGATATTTCTAAAAGATAAGCAAATATTATTTTATGATAAGATAAGTATCTTTATTAAATATTATACTAGGGTTTTAGATCTACTATGATTCTAATACTATAAATACTCATTCACATACAATTTACAAAATACACGAAATACACAACATATCACACGGCTACATATTTACTTGTGTTGATTTTCCAAAATCGTTTTAAAGCAAACCTTTGAGCAACTATTTATTATTTTTAGAGTTTGGTTTTTAAAAAAGCTAGATGCATCAATTATTATCCAATCGCTCGCGTGAAATACGTTATTGGATAATAGTACATCAAATAATCTTACAATTCTTTAACGAGAATCTGTGTGAGTTATATTGTACTTTCTTATTAGCGTAAGATAGTATAGAGTATTTAGCGATACTAACCTTGAGTTATAATCATAGTGTTGATTATACGAGTGGGTTGATAATTTTTGTAATCCGTAGAAAGGTACTAAGAATTATTAATCGAGAATAGTGGACGTAGGTTTCAACGTGTGAAACTGAACCACTTCAAAAATCCGTGTGCCTCTCTCTACTCTCTTTACTTTTCGTTATTTCGTTACTTGCGCTTACTTTGATTAATTAATTTGTTGATTTTAATTCATAAGATCAAATAATTAATTACATATCATATAAATCGAAAAAGTGGGGCTAGTTTTTAATACTCAATTCACCCCCCCCCCCCTCTTTCGTATTCGATCAATAGACTCTACAATTGGTATCAGAGCCTCGTGCTCGTGATTGCCTTACAGCAAGGAGTCTGATTTATTTATCTTTTTATTTTTATTTATTTTCCGCTGCATTTAATTTTATTTTAATGGATTCCAAACATCTGAAGTGTCCCGTATTCGATGGGAAGAACTACAGTCTATGGAAAAATATGATGACCAATTTCATAAAGGGTAACGATTGGGAGTGTTGGCTAATCATTAAGAATGGTCCTAATAAGATCATGCTTGGAACGGCTACTGACACTTCCATCGAAAAGAAAGAAGATGACTATGTTGAGGCAGATTATAAGAAAGCTGAGAAAAATTCAAAGGCTATTAGTCTGTTGCAAAACGGCATGACCCATACTGAATTTGATCGTTTCTCATCTAGTTATACTGCCAAGGAAATATGGGATGGTCTTGAGTTAGCTTATGAGGGGACAACTGTTGTCAAAAAGCAACGCATAGCTCTACTTATGCGAAAATACGAATCGTTCTCCATGGAACAAAATGAATCGCTTGACAGCATGTCTACTCGCTTCTCCAGTATCATTAATGAATTGAAAAATCTTGGAAAAACTTTTGACTCCGAGGAAAGTGCCAGAAAGATCCTTAGAAGTCTATCTAAACGATGGAGACCTAAGGTGACGGTAATTGAGGAATGTAAAGATCTATCTAACCTATCTTATCAAGAGCTACTTGGAACCCTAATGGCTCATGAGATTACTCTCGATGAAGATGCGGCAAATGATAGTAATAGCAAGAAGGTGGCTTTACAGGCCGAATCTAGTGAAAGACAAGATTCGGATCTTGAAGATGAAACAGTGTTGTTTGCTAGACGTTTTAAGAAAAAGTTCTTTAACAAACCACAAGGGAAAACGTTTAACAACAACACTAACAAATCTTACAAGAAGCCAATTGAGTCAAAAGGGTCTCTTTCTAGTCGTGGTTGCTTCAAATGTGGGGATAATGATCACATGATCAAAGATTGCCCAACATGGAAGAAAATCAAAGACAAAAATCAACGAGACAAAACCAAGAAGGAATTCAAGCAAGTAATGATGGCTTATTGCTGGGGAGATCTCGACACAGAGGATGACGAATCAGAAGAAGAGGACGTCGCCAACTTGTGTCTAAGCAACGTCAGTCTTGACCTAATTTCTGACAGTGACAATGAAAGCGAATCCGAGATGTGTCTTGTTGGCAACTCAGATTCAGAACCAGATTCAGAAGATGAGGAAGAGGTTAGTCATCTTGAACTTAAAAAGAAAGTTAAGAATTTATCTAAGAAGTCTTTAATTAAGTATTTTGAAGAAGCCTTAGATCATTGTCATGAGCAGAGTCTAGAATTGAAAGATCTTAAAGAACAAATCCTTGACATTGCTAAGGAAAACCAACTTCTTAAGGCCAAAGCTAAAAGGCTCAAGTCTAAAGTTATGGCAACTTCAGCTATAACTTCAGACAAGACAAATGTTGAGAAAGAAGCTCTTGAGTCTAAAGTTATAGCTAATGAAGCTATAATCTCATAGTTGAAGCTCAACATTAAGCATCTTCAAGCCAAAGTTGTAGCTAATGATGCTATAACTTTAGAATTGAAGAAAGTCAATGAGCTTTTACAATCTGAAGCTAAGGCAAAGAAAGATGTTATCCTTGATCACGAGAAAGTAAACTCTTTTCTTTCTCAGCAATTGAAAGATTTGAAGGCTGAATTCTCCCAAGCCAAAAGTCAACACAATGAGGAGAAACTTATCTTGAACAAACGTTTCAATGATTTTCGTGAAAATTTCAAAAAGAACAATCCCTCCAAAGACTTGAATGTAGATCATTCGTTGTGTGAAAAAGAAATTCAGTCTTTGAAGGAATTGCTCCTACCTGCACGAAAAGTTCATGATAAGTGGGAAGGAAGTCAAAAGGTCTTAGACTTCCTTACCGAACAGTCTAACAATAACATGAAGAAAGGTCTTGGTCATGAATGCTATAGTCGTAGAGACCATGATAAATGCAAATCCACTCCTTCTGACCGTGACTTCAGAAGAAGGAAGTACGTCAATCTTTCAGAATATCTGATTTGCAATTATTGTGGTCACAACGGTCATGTTAAAGATAATTGTGTTAAATATGTTAACGACAACAAAAATCAAACTGATTTTGTGAAAGAACATGACGTGTCTAGTGTTAATGAGTCAGAACCTGAATCTCAACGTGATGAGATTAGAAACAATGAGTTCAGGTGGTTTTATGACATGGCTTTTGATTACCCATCTGTACCTTCAAAATCTAAATCCTATGTGAATCAGAAGAAGTCATTTAAACCTAATGTGCGTCACAACACTAACAAACAAAATAATAAACCTAGCAAACCCTATCCTAAGAAGAAAAGAATTGTCAAACAGGTATGGGTTAGGAAGGATCAAATATATAGAGTCACTAACCATAAAGGACCCAACTTAGCGTGGGTACCTAAAAGCTGTATTTGATTCTCTTGCAGGTAATAGTGAAAGAAAACAATCTATGGTATCTCGACAGTGGATGTTCGAGACACATGACTGGAAACAAGAATTTTTTTCTTTCACTAGAACCCTTCAACGGTGGCAAGGTCACCTTTGGAGACAACAAAAAGGGCAACATAATCGGTGTAGGTAAGATTGGTATATCTTCTTCACATGCTATCAATAACGTATATCTGGTAGATGGCCTTAAGCATAACTTGCTAAGTATCTCTCAACTATGTGACAAAGGCAACAAAGTCGTTTTTCATTCAAATGTTTGTCGTATCATAGTTGAAAGAACTAGCAATGTTATCTTAGAAGGTCTACGTAAACGGAACGTGTATATGATTGATTTAAACAAAGTCACTACAAGTTCCTTTACGTGCATGAAAGTCACTGTGGATGACTCATGCTTGTGGCACAAGAGGTTTGCACACATCAGTCCAACGATTTTAAAGAAACTTAAGTCTTGGGACTTAGTTGAAGGTTTACCCTCAATCAAATTCGAACAAGAAAAGATGTGTGACTCATGTGCCCGTTGTAAACAAGTTAGATCTTCATTCAAACCAAAACGAGTAGTAAGTACAGAGCGTCCACTTGAGTTGGTACACATGGATCTATGTGGACCTATGAAAGTTAGAAGCCGCGGTGGATCAAGGTACGTATTCGTCCTAGTCGACGACTACTCCAGGTATGTATGGCCTATCTTTCTATTTACTAAAGATGAAACTTTCGATGAGTTTGCAGTACTAATGAAGCTCACCCAAAACAAGTATGATAAAAAGTTAGTTTCCATTCGAACGGATCATGGCACCGAATTTGTAATCAAGCTTTTATAAAATATTGTAGGGAGAATGGTGTAGGACATAACTTTTCTGCACCACGAACCCCACAACAAAATGGTGTCGTGGAACGTATGAATAGAACATTAGAGGACATGGCCCGCACTATGCTTTTGTGTAGTGGCCTTCTAAGAGCTTTTGGGCAGACAAAAGAAAGCCATCATAAAGTTTACTGCATGCTATCGTGAACAAATCGAGCTATTGATTAGACATTATTTCAAAAAGACTACTAGAACTTTTAAGGAGGGAGAAGAAAGAGAAAACCCAATATAGCTCACCTTCGTTGCTTCGGGAGACGTAAATGTTTTGTCCTAATAAAGGAAAAAGTGAATTTGAGGAAATTTGATCCACGAAAGTGGACGAAGCTGTGTTTTGTTGGCTATGTCTAATCATAGTAAGCTTTTAAGTTTTTAACAAAAGCACTTGTGCCATAGACATAGAGAGAAAAAGTAGTTCATGTTGTTGATTGATGAAGTAGTGTGGCTTGAACAAGTTTTTGACAGAACTGAAGAAGAGAGGGGACATGAAATGCATCCAGACTTTCGTCTCTCAGAGATTGAGTGGCCAGGAAAATAATGAAGAGTTATTGAAGGAATCAATGATGAATTGATAATCCGCAAAGACCTTGAACAGAGAACTGGGACAATTGTTGATGATACGAATGTCTCTTCTCAAAACAAGGAAAAGGAAACTGAAGTTATAGCTGATGATGCTATAACTTTGAACCAGGACCAAGATGGTGTAACTGAAGTTGTACCAACTTCAGCTATAACCCCAGAGTCCAACTCAGGGGGAACCAATCTTGATTCTGAATCATTTGAGGAAAATGATAGTTCATCAGATAATGATGAGCCTAGGAACTCTAAGAAATGGAAATATAAGAGTTCTCACCCTATGGATTCGATCCTAGGGAGTTTGAATAAAGGAGTTCAAACGAGGCGAACATTAAATAACTTTTGTTCATTCTACTCTTTTCTGTCTACCATAGAGCCCACCAACATCAAAGAAGCTCTTGCAGAATCCGACTGGATTGTGGCTATGCAAGAAGAGCTTCAACAGTTCGAACGCAATAAAGTATGGCACCTTGTGCCTCGCCCTCCTAATCGAACTGTGATTGGTACTCGATGGGTATTCAGAAATAAATTGGATGATTCAGGAGTTATAGTTCGTAACAAGGCTCGATTGGTCGTTCAAGGTTATAATCAACAAGAAGGGATTGATTATGACGAGACATTCGCTCCAGTAGCAAGACTTGAAGCTATTCGCTTGCCCATCGCCTTCGCAGCTCATAAAGGAATGAAATTATTCCAAATGGACGTTAAGACTGCATTTCTTAACGGTTATTTGGAAGAAGAGGTTTTTGTTGAACAACCTCCTGGATTTTGAATAGCAAGTTTCAAAACCATGTTTTTAAACTCGATAAAGCTTTATATGGTTTGAAACAAGCGCCTAGGGCTTGGTACGACAGATTGTCAAAATTTTTATTACAAAACAATTTTAAAAGAGGATCTGTCGACAAAACCCTATTTCTAAAATCCGAGGGTTCTGATTTACTTGTTGCTCAAATTTATGTAGAAGATATTATTTTTGGTTCTACTAACAATAAATTGTGCAAGTATTTTTCAGATCTTATGACCTCAGAATTTGAAATGAGCATGATGGGAGAATTAAAATTCTTCCTAGGATTGCAAATTCAACAAACCAAAGAAGGGATAAAGATTCACCAACAAAAATATGTCAAGGAGCTAATCAAAAAATTTGGTATGGAAAACGCTCATCCAATGGACACGCCTATGGTAACTGACAAAAAGTTGACCTTAGACGAAAATGGTAAGTCCGTAGATGAGACTACATATCGAGGTATGATTGGTTCTTTATTATATTTGACTGCAAGTAGGCCTGACATTATGTTCAGCGTATGTGTATGTGCTAGATTTCAATCATGTCCTAAGGAATCACATATGATTGCAGTTAAACGTATCTTGAGATATTTAATTGGTACATCTAACTTATATTTGTGGTATCCACTTGAGTGTAATTTCAATCTAGTAGGATATTCATACGCAGATTATGCGGGATGTTCTTTAGATAGAAAAAGTACCTCTGGATTCGCTACTTTTGTTGGACCTTGCATAATAACGTGGGGCTCAAAGAAGCAAAATTCGGTTGCGTTATCCACTGCAGAAGCCGAATATATCGCTGCAGGACTGGTATGTTCTCAACCACTTTGGTTAAAGCAACAACTATGTGATTATGGTGTTAATGTTGGTTGTATGCCTGTTTTCTGTGATAATACGAGTGCTATTGTTATTTCTAAGAACCCAGCTCAGCATTCTCGTACTAAGCATATAGACATTAGACATCATTTTTGCGTGACCATGTAGAAAAGGGCAACATTAAACTCGAATTTTGTAGTACTGACAATCAATGGGCTGACATTTTAACAAAGGCGTTAGCGAGAAGACGTTTTGAGATTTTGCGGTTGGAAATTGGTTTAATCGGTAGCAATTACATTCATCTTATTTATTTTGTGAACCTGCGTGACTGGCTAGAATAAGACGAGATTATATGACTGTGTCCGCATATTTCATTGCTAGTATATTTGTGTTTAATATAATATATTTTACGTGAGTATCTTGCATATTTAGTGTTTTATGGAAATTGAATTATGAACCACTTATTTGCCAAAAACCTATCTTATTCATTTTCCAAAATTGAGTCAAATTCTACCCATGTATTTCATGTTAGCCGAAATTCTCAAATAAATATTACCTTCCATATCTTTTTATTTACCAAAACTCTACCCTTACCATATCCCAACAAAAATAACCACCCAAGATTCTTTTCCTACCACAATTCAAATTGAAAAAAAAAAAAAAAGGGAAAAGCCATCAAGTGTGACGGCACAACATGTGCCTAGGTACAAAAGCTACCCTACATCTTACACAATCATAATTACCCTCCTCCACTTATTACTTTTACCACTTCAATACTCAACCAACTTTTACTATCTCCCTCATCAATCTCACGGCACCCACAACAACACACAATACCCAAACCTTCAAACCTTCAACAATGGCTTCTACTAGATCAAAAATTTCCAAAAACCCAAATCCTAAAACCCCCAAGCCAAGCATGCCTAAAAATACCTCTTCTCCTCCCACACAACAATCACCCAACCCAAACCAAACCGAGTCGGGTGCGGGTCTCGAGGGTACTAAGAGAAGACGGTTAAACAAAGGGAAAGGAAGACTCCAAGAAGAAGCCACAACCGAAACCATTGACACGGTTTCCGAGGAAACCACACGGGTAACTCTTCGTGATTTTTCGCCGCAAGAAACTTCTTTGGGAATTGATAAACTCCGTCTTACAAAAGACGAAAGAAAATTGGTGAACCGGGTTGCTCAATATGGAATACACGGTGGTCGGTACTATCCTAAGGCTTGGTGTGACAAGTATAGGGCTTTGGGATTCTTTTCGGATTTTCTGAATTTCCAAGAATGGGAAACGGTGGCTGAGTTTTCGTCCGGTGTATCCGATTGAGGTAATCCAGTTCTTTTCCTCTGTTTCTTTAGACAATGGAGTCTTGCATGCCGTTATTAATGGCCGATCAGTTTCGTTTTCCGTGACGGACTTTTGTACTCTGTTTTTGGTTCCTGATGATGGAATTAAAATCAATCCGAGTACGTCATGGGATGAGCTGACGGACGTGGCTAAGCTGGAGGTTAAGCAGTATTTTGATGTTGGGGCGACGGTGTCGAGTTGCGTGTTGGCTGGTAGTGTTTCTCCTAAACTGAAATTTCTGTTAAATTTTTTATGGAATACCGTGATTCCGCGACGGGGCGGACGTGATAAAATTGCATGCTATGAGATGTTAGTCGTTAAGCATTGGTTGGAAGGAAACCGGGTTAATTTACCTTCTCTTGTTTTTAATCGTATTTCACAAACCGCTTTCTCGGTGACCGAAGACAAATTTTACTCTACTCTTGACTTGCCGTATGGCATGTGGTTGTCTCGGCTTTTTGAGTCAAAGGGAGTTGTTAATGTGCAAAGTTATGGGGTCGCGGTAAAGGATGAGATGTGTGATACGTTCTTGAAATTTATGAAGCTTGATGCTAATGGTCCGGAATTGTTATTTTTGGTTAAAGGAGGTTCGGTTGGATTGTCTTCGGGTGGGGCTGATTTTTCTGTGATTGAATCAAAATTGGATATGTACATTGGTCGTATTATGGAGCGCTTGGATGCGCAGGATAAGAAAATTGAGACGGTTTTGAACACGGTTGTTCAAGCCGTGGGCATGGGTTCTTTGGGCTCAACCCGTGACCAAGGTGGGTCGGGTGTGAGTCATGAGATGAGGACATGGATTGATGGTGTGGATGATCGCCTTGCTAAGTTGGAACGAAATATTATCGATTGTAAGCAAGAGGCGTATAGGCAAAGGGATAGGATGACATTCTTGGTGAGCCAAGGCGGGTCGTTGGTTAAGAGCGGGACGGAGATGCGTGAGGGAATGCGTACTATATACGATGCGACGGAGGCTCTTTCACTGAAAGTCCGGAACTTTGATGTTTGCCTCACCGCTCAAGCTTCTCATGTGTCTAATTGCCTTGACCGTCTTTCCACTCTTGAGTACCGCACTAGGCCCGGCTATGTCGATCCTAACAAAATCCGTCAACCCAAAATGCCTTGATCTTTCTATCCTTGGTTGTTTTAACTCTTAAACTACTAATCCTATTCGGCCCATTTGGCTTATTTTGACATTGTCTATTCGGCCCAATGGCAACTCATACTTTCTTTTGTGGTTTGTAGTTTTAATTAACATTTGCACTTTATTTTGCTTGATATATATCGTGTTATATTGCGTATTTTGCATATCTATTTCTTGCCTTGACATGTGTTATTCTAGTCGTTTCATGTCTTTGTTCTTGTCTTTTCAATGATGCCAAGAGGGGGAAGAAATGATATGATTTGAGTCTTTGCTTAAGCTTGCTCCTTGTAAAGACTCGTTATCTCTTAAATTCTCTCAAGCTATAACTTTGGCTAAGTTGTTATGTTCTTGCGATCAAAGTTGCTATAACTTTGGAGTGCTTTGTTGAGGGGGAACCATACTTAGTCACATTGTTAAGAAGAACTTTTGAGGAAATCATATGAGACTTGTCATCATCAAAAAGGGGGAATTTGTTGGACCAATTTGATAGTTTTGATAATGACATATGTTTACGTGATAATATGTTTTACTTGATATATCATATGCGTGTAATTGTGTGCTTTAGTCTTATTATAGCTAGCAACAATTATGAGAAGAAAAGATCAAAGTTAGACATAACTTTGATAAAGTCTGTGAGACAAAGTTATACCAACTTCAGTAATAACTTTGGAAGTGAACTTGGAAGTTATAGCTAACCAGACATAACTTTAAGGAAAATCGCTTCAAACAAGATCTACATAAATCTACACAAGACTCGAGATGGAGGGTCTTTGTGATCAAGATGAAGAGATGATCCGTATTAACTGCACGATCTTTGTGAAGATTAGATAGTATAGGTCGTCATTCGGTATAACTATTCCATTCGAGAGATTTATGTTCAAAAGTTATAGCTTTAGTTATGATTTTGGATGATAAAATATTGGCATGATTTTGGAAATTAAAATGTTTTGAAAGGTTTAAAAAGTGAAAGAGTATTTTTATAGTATCAAGTATTTTAATAGAGAATAATTTATGAGATTTATTGGTTAGGAATAAAACTTATGGGTTGTCATGACTACCAGGGTTTCTCATATATTCTATCTCAATTTGTTTGTTAACCTAATTAGCCCACCAGTTTTGGTTGAGACATGAGACACTAGGGTTTTCGTGTGATGAATGATGAAAAAACCTAGTTGTGCCACCTAGGGATTCGTGCTCTAGGGTTTCGTGAAGCTATAGGATTTCGGCCAATCTAGGTTGTTTCCTTAGTTTACCTAATCTAGGATTCTACTATATCTTTACAACAATATTTTGAGATATCTAGATAAATATATTTCTATAAGATAAACCAAATAATATTTTGAGATAAAGATATTTCTAAAAGATAAGCAAATATTATTTTATGGTAAGATAAATATCTTTATTAAATATTATACTAGGGTTTTAGATCTACTATGATTCTACTACTATAAATACTCATTCACATACTAATTGCAAAACACACGACATACACGAAATACACTACATACACACGGCTATTTATTTTACTTGTGTTGATTTTCCAAAATCGTTTTAAAGCAAACCTTTGAGGAAATATTTATTATTTTTAGAGTTTGTTTTTAAAAGAGTCGTGCATCAATTATTATCAATCGCTTGAGTGAAATACGTTATTGGATAATAGTACATCATTATAAGCTTACAATTCTTTAACGGGAATGTGTGTGAGTTATATTGTACTTTCTT
>JAIUZE010016284.1:0-48529 GCA_022085475.1 Heliosperma pusillum | reverse complement strand
ACCACGATAAGGAATAAAAAAAGTTACAAGAAAACATCTAATTAATGGTACAAAAAATAATGTTTCAATAATTTAATAATAGATTGTCTCTCACAAATATTTGTGTTTAAAGTAAATAAATTCAAATGGAGCTATTTTTAAAGATCGAGTGGCAAAGTAGCATATATTTAAATGGTGACATGACCATATATTTCGAATGGCTCTCACTTCATAAATTCGGATGCAAAAGTGATCAATATATGATAAAACAAATTCTTGTTTACAACCGTCGCATATGCGACGGGTTGAGTGTAACCATTTTTTGATAAATAGTGATCATTTATTAATAAACAGTAACCATCTTTTATGACTTGAAAATGACATTTATTATCAAGGTAGTCACTATTTAACAAAAAGTGGTCACATTTTGCAAAAAAAGTGGGGAATGAGACCGTCGCATAGGAGAGTTACTAATGATAAAAACTAGGAAAAATTAATGGGAATAATCCATACTATTGAGCGTATTCCACCATTAATCTATATTCAATTTAATCCACAATAAAATCAACTTTTTAACTTCTATCAAAGGCTAAACTTTGTCTCTTGATAACTTGTTGTTTCCGGTAAAATTCAAGCGTGGGGCCCACTTGTTATTACTTTTATTCTTCTCTAAGTCGTCTTCTTCTTAATATTCTTTTTCTCGGTTACTTTTCTTCAACATCTTTTTTATACTTCAATTTTTTCCTCCATAGTTATCTCCAATCTTCAATAACCCATAAACATAAACCATCTTTCTTCATCATTAATTCATCATCACATCCCCGCAACACCATTTTCACCACTAGCCCCCATACGATCAGATTATTTCACCAACCATTACGCCTGATTGGGTTTGAACAAGAAGAAGACGACGACGAAAGCAACAAAAGACTGATTTGTTTTTGTTGCTCAATCATTGGTACAATCTGATTGAATTAATTTGATTAAGTACATGATTTCTAGCTATTGTTTGTTAAATTTTACGGTATAATTTTGAGTTAGGGTTCATGTGAAAATGGTAATTTTGCTGAAATAAGGTAAATTGGTGGTGAAATTGTGGTGCTGATATGTGATTATGATTGAATTGATAAGTTGATGGAGGAGAGAGATATGTATGTTTACTGTGTTAATAACAATTTAGTGCATTTAAAACGGAAACGAGATTGAGGTGGTTGTTGTTGTGTTAATGACAATATTATGATGATGATGAAGAAAGTAGGTGATGAAGGTGGTTAATGGAGGAGAAGGGCGACTGAACAAATGAAAAAAAAATGAAGACTTTAACCGGTTGGATAGGTAGCCCTTCCAACTGGTTTAGTTGGGTTTATTGTGGGATTAAATAGAATATGGATTAATGGTGGAATACGACACATATGATGGATGATTCCCATTAGTTTTTCCTAAAAACTAACCATTATTCGATAAATAAGAGTTTGTGAATGATTACCAAGTCTCACTAGTAATAGCGAGGCGTGCGTGAATGTCTTATAATTAGGTTGACAAATTTTGTCTTAATCATAACTTCAAACATAATCGTAAATGATAAATGTATAAATCAGACAAGTGAACCTAAGTATATTTCGTACAAAAGAGTTCAAAATAAAACATAAGTATAGGACACCAAAATTATACTCTCTCCATATCTTATAAATGTGCTAACTATAGGTTTCAATTAATGGAAGATACCATTAGTTGCACTAGTTGTACGGTATAGAATATGAGCTTTATAATAAAGTATCCGACTTTTATTTTAAAAAATATGAGCTTTCTTATAAAATATTTGAGCTCATACAATTACACATTAAAAATATGAACTTTGAATTAGCTTAAAAAAAGTTCATATAAGTTCAAATATTTATACTTTGGTTGTACAATACTTATATACAACTGGTTGTATAATCCTTTTTGTGGTAGAGGTTTGCAATGATTATCAACATTGTTACATTCATTTCACGAATTTAATAAATAGATTTAATTTCTTCAAACTAACAATAACCCTTGAATTTTTATGGGCCTTAAAGCAAAGTATATATAAAGAGGGACACGAGTACAAGACCATATATTTCGATTGGGCTGTCAGCCTTAGATTTCATCTTGACTTTTGGGCTTTCCAATCTTATTTTTTTTGTGCTCCAGTGACATTTTGGGCATGAAGTAGCTAATACGATCTAGATAATGCGATTTATATACCCAATCACTAGTTAGGTAGCAGCGACACGAACACGGACACTGAACTGACCCGTGACACAATATTTCGTGAAATTTAGAATACGGAACACGTTATTTAAATTTTATAAAATAAATAATTTATAGCTATAAATAACGTATGATTTTATTTTTGTAAATGTATTTGATATTAAATTTAAATAAGTAAAGGTAAAATTTGTTTTTGATTATAATTCATTCTCATTTATCACTCAAACTATCTTATAATCAATCTCTTTCAATTTTTGGAACACTCATTCCCAGTTTATAAAATAGTGGTATCAATACGTTTAGGCGTGCGTCGTCGAGTGTCAGTGATACGAATTTTTGCAGAAGCGTTTTAAAAAATAAAGACTAATAATAAAATAAAGGATATTTACTTTGAATTCCGCCAAGAACTCAAAACAATGGGATATTTGCTCGAACTAGACCTATAATTCGAACAATGGTGAACAATAATCAAGACCTATTGATTACATTTCGGATTAGTGTTTGAAAACGCGTCAAACAATAACAAGGAATGATTGAAACTCAACAATCAAAGGATTTTCTTTTTGTCATTATCTTATGTTTCTTTTCTTATTCCATGTCAATGCTTAAATAGCCAAAACAAAACAAGACCACTGAAAGGTCCTTACAATCCCAAAATTAACTAGCTAATTAAAGGAAATTAAAACTAGGTAATTACTACTAAATAAATTACCAAATAAAGCTAATAATTAAATAGGGCATTAACCCTTTTATTAAACAAAATAAAATAAGCTGAAAGTGTCTTCAATTCTTTTGGCCATTACCCATCCCCATTACTACGCACCCACTATTGAAGCCATAATTACGAAAATCGAATTGGAGATCGTTTGTATTTTACGAGCAAGATTTTCGTACCATCCAATGAAGCTCTCACGTTCAATGAAAGCTCGAAATACATTTAATTATTCTCGAGAATGATTAAACTGATTTCCGACTTTCAATGAACTCGTTCCTTCATTGACCCACAACCCACTCGTATCAGTCAGTGTCCGACACAAAACGGCTAATTAGGAGGAAAGTCCGTTGTACCTAGATCACTAGTTTTTGGTATTTTATTTTTCTCATGCCAATTTTTAAAATTTGTCATTTGTGTTAGTTAAAACAAATATTCATTTGCTCCCTTCATGCCATAACATCTTCACAGACTTTACACATCCTCTAAAATATATGTGTAACTCGATTTTTCTCCATTTATATTTATATTTTTCATTTTAAACAAATTATTTATGAAAAACTTTATTACCCTCACAGTAAATATAAGTTTTTTATTATCATGTGGTCAAGGTTATTAAAGTTTGACTTTAAAAGTCCAATTAGGATGATAATGGAGTGTAAAGGAGCAGTGGTGGAGCTGGGGGTGCTAGCAGGGGCGGTCGTCCCCCCGACGGATGAGATTTTCGAAGTTTTTAATCAAATTTTTTGATTTTTTTTCGAGTTTACCTTATGTTATTAGTTGTTCGCCCCCCCTAAAATTTTTCGCCCCCCCTAAGTTTAATTCCTGGCTTCGCCACTGTATAGGAGAGACTGATAATTGGAAAACCACAATAGTGAGATCATGTGATATGATCTTAGATCCATAGCCTCACTATAGCTGAGCTAATATATAATGACGGATTGACGGAGTATATTTTGATTATTATTAGTATAGCTGAGCTAATTGGAGTGTATATTTTGATCTTAGATCATGTGATATAATGGTCCGTCTGAAACAAGACTAACTGATCTCATTATTAGTAGGCCATTATATTTTGATTATTATAAAGTTGTTGTCTAATGGTTATCTTTCCCATTATCTTTCTACAACATGTCTTGCGTTATATGGGACAATCCGTCTAAAATTTTTTTTTAGACGGGTCAAACCTCTTACAAGAAAGCAAGTGGGATTATCCACCCACTTGCCCCACTTACTTTCTTATGGGGGACTTGACTCGCCTAAAACTTTCTGCCACCCCGTCTAAAATGAGAATTTGTGATCTTTCTATTCCTTCCTTACTTTTTTTCACAACCTTTCCTAATCTTTTATATTTATCTTCATTATTAATTTTCAACTAAAAGTTTGTTTAAACTTTAAACAAGCTACATTTGTGAACAAAAAATTATCAGAAAATGTTTATTGATATTTATGCGTGTAAGAGATGGACAAAACGCTAAATGTCTTAGCAAAGCTATAATTCGTGGATCCATTGGCATCCCTAGTTTTCAAAACATTGTAGTATTTTTAGACTTAAATCATACGTTTTTATAAAGGAAATACGAGCTCTGACTTTCAAAGCTATAAGTTTAACTTGACCTTTTGTATTATGTTTCACTCTTCATTTGTATTTCACTTTTCTTTTCAATATTTTCGCATTATGATATGTGTGATCACCCAGTGATTGTTCTAAAGGATGATTCATGTCAGCCGCCTACCCCAAATCATTTTGGAATTAAGACTATTATTGATTTGTTGTTGTTGTTGTTGTTGTAGCTGTTGTTGTTGTTGTTGTTGTTGTTGTTGTTGTTGTTGTTGTTGTTGTAGCTGTTGTTGTTGTTGTTGTTGTTGTTGTTGTTGTTGTCGTCGTCGTCGTCGTCATCATCGTCGTTAGTTGTTGCTGTTGTTTAATGAATCGAGATAAATCGACAACCTCTTAGTTGTGTCCTTCGCACGAAATTAGACCCGACCAAGCTAAGTTACGAGAGACATATATATCTTCCTCGTTGCTTATCGTAATCAAGCGTGTGGCATGCCATTTAAATGACAAAAACATACAATTTCATCACTAATTGGACTTCGTTGATTGGAGCTCTATTACTCGAGATATGCCTTTTTAAAGTTGATTCATGTGTCAAGTCGTCAAGATATTTCAATTCTTCGTTTTCAAAACTTCTTTTTTAACTTGATATGATTGTAAGAATGGATTATTGTATACCGAACTCAAACCTTAATCTTTATAAAATCCCAATATCATGCATTTCATTCAAAGATGCGGAATATGCAATAAATATCATTCAAAACGCGCTTCTAAATTCTAACAAATCTAAAATACCTAAACATTATATTCATCTTTAACCCACTCTAAAATTGTGTTATTAATAACAAATTCAAAGGTTGGATACCCTTTGTTTGTATGTTCTCTATTATACGGAGTACTCGAAAGAAGGGCCGTAGCCAAAAACGAAATTTGAGATATCAAATATTCTTCTTGTAGTTTACTATCTTTCTTAAGACTGCATTTTTAGAGGTTTTCAAATACTCCCTCCGTCCCGGTCATTTGTTTACCATTTCCATATTTGGGTGTCTCATTCATTTGTTTACCTTTCTATATTGGGAAGACTTTTGATGAGTAATTTCATCACCCAATATGACACTACCCACAAATGGTCCCCTTCCCTTTCCTTGGTCTTTGTGCCAAAAACAAAGGTAAACAAATGACCGGGACGGAGGGAGTAGCAAAATTTATTAGGATTTGATATTTGTTGTCCCTGGCTACTACGTACTTCCGTGCTTATAAGCTAGGTAGCATGGTCACTTCTCCTAACCAGCCGTCCCGTGTCGGATACCGTGTCGGACACACGGACACCTATAAACAAGGAATGTGAGATTGAAAGACTAGAAAAGGTTGATTAGAAGATGAGTTTGGGTGAGAAAATTGATTAAAAGATGAGTTTGGGTGGGAAATGCGAATAAATTATAGTTAAAGTCAAGTTTTACACTCAATTATTTACATTTAATATCAAATACTAATACAAAAATAAAATTGTATGTTATTTATAACTATAAAATATATATTTTATTAAATTAAATGCCGTGTCCCGTGTCCTAAATTTCACGAGATGTCGTATCACGTGTCCGTGTCGTGTCCGTGTCCGTGTCCGTTTTGGTGCTACCTAGCTTATAAGTAGACCTGACAAAATTTACCCGACTCGAATAACCCGACCCGATAAGGCTGACCCAAGACCCGAAAGCGATCAGGAATTACCTGACCCGAGGATGATCCGAAACCCGAATTGACCCGACCCAGACCCAGACCCGACCTGAAGCTTGACTGACCCGAAAGAGACCCGGCCCAAAATAACCCGACCCAAAACCACCGACCTACAGACGACCCAATTTGAAATGATCCTAAATGACCCAATTTATTGTGGTTATGGGTGATAATGAGACGAGACGGCCCACGTGCAGCTCAAGCTCGGCTTGGTCCAAGTCGGCTCGTGCGAGTTTGGCTCGACGCGAGCTTGACTCGAATACTAACTTAATCATTTTGACCAGAAAATGGCCTAAACAAATCGGATATGAATATAAAATGTCCCGACCCAAAATGACCCATACCCGAAATGGCTCAAACCTGAAGTGACCCAAACCCGAAACTGACCCAAACCTGACAGCGACCCGACACGACCCGAAAGATTGAGCAAACTCGAGATGACCCGACCCAAACTGACCAGACCCAAACCCGACCCGTTTGACCCATTTACCAAGTCTACTTACAAGTACTCAGATACCAATTATGTAAAGAAGATTACTAGAACATCAATAACAAATAAATAGGAAGTTTGAAGTCTTCGAGTCAAACTAATGGGGTGGACAACTAGTTGTAACTATGACAACATTGGAATTTGAGTACATGACAATGTAACTATGAAGTTTAAGAATGATTTTTCCAAGGGAAATCGTAGTGGCCAAGTTTGTCAATGTTTTGGGAGCTTTGCATTTCCAGGGAGAGTCAAACGAAAAATAAGAATTTTTTAATCCTCTTTACGAATGTTATTGTTCAACGTCTTTACCCTAAAGATTATACTCCGTATTCTATTCAACAATAAGTCTTGCTAAAGAGTCAAAACGGGTATTATCCGTTTAAAATTTAAGACGAGTTAAGTATTATCAAGTCATAATAAAGACAAAAAATTTAGTATACTTTAGGCAATAAGTTGAGTGATTTGGTATGTATTTGACATGTCTTAAGCTGAATTGATGTCCCTAAGGAGAGGGCTAATGACTGCACTAGAGCGGCGCTTCCCTAAGGTAATTATTCACACCGATTCCAAAGTTGTTAAAAGTTTCATGATTTCCGATCAAAATCATCCCACGGCGCACTCGCATTTGATTAATATATGCAAATCTTTCATGGATGACTCGACAAGGAATTTTGAAATGCGGCACATGTAACGGGAGGCAAACTCGTGTGCGGATTGGTTAGCAAATACGGGTGTATTCATGCACCACAACTGAAAGTGATAGCGGAGTCGGAAATGCATAATGATCTCTATTTGGGAGGGGTTGCGTGGCCCCGAATAGTTCCGTTTTATGCATTTTAGTTTATGTTTAGTGGAGTAGAGTAGCGATTTAGTAAGATTTCGTTGCGGAACTTTGTTTTCTCTTCGGTTTCACCAAAAAAAATCCATTTTAATTTTGCTCATTATATCTATGGTACTCCGTATTACACTTCATTAAATCCATTTCAATTTAAATCAAATAACCCCTGAGTTTTAATCAGATATCTAAGATTCTTAATGTAACACCTATTTTAAAGATCACAAATTCTCATTGAAGACGGCGCATATCCGTCTTCAATGAAGAAGACGGGTGAATTTCTCTCTCCAAGGAGACAAGTGGGAGGACATGTGGAGATCCATTTGATTCTCCACTTGTCCTCCCACTTGCCTCTTTGTGAGAGGGAGTTCGACTCGTATTCATTAAAGACGGATATACGCTGTCTTCAACGAGACTTACTGTTTAAAGAATTATCCACCATACATAACTAAAAGTGAAGGTATTGTTTTTTGTTATCAAAAAGAAAAAAGAAAAAAGTTTACAAAGTGTAGGATGAATTTACACATATTATAGTGAAATCGCTTTATATTGTACCTGAATACTAGGGTTGGTCAACATAGCCAGCTGGGCCGGCCATGCAACGGGGGCCCGATAGACGGTGTAATACTTGTGGTATTACTCGATCGAGTGGAAGAGTTACTTGGTCGAGTAAGTTATGTATTCAACCCGATGAAACCCGTTTTATTCTTAAAACGAATTCTTTCGTTTTGAGGAAGACTAGCTAATAACGATATACTCCCCAACTAACTCCTAACAATAATTGAAAATCTAGATTAATAACTACAAAAGCAAGAGTGCAAGAGTAGACATTCTTGTAACAAAGAGAAGAACACAAAATGGAACAAAATAATTGAGTAGAAAAGAAGAAAACCATATCTTAAACACTTACACATCCCATGTGTTGAGGTCGGAAAGTTCGGTTCAAACCCCATCCCCAGCTGTAACATGCTATATCCTTCCCCAATCCCAAGTCCCGCCCACCTTTCCCACTTAAAACGACGCGTTTAACTCCCTCCCTCCCTTCCTTCCTTCCTTCAAATTATCCTTCTTCCCTCTTAAAAAAAACACTCCTCAATTCTTCATCACATTCCTCGACTTAAAACTCGATTTAATCAACGTGACACACTCACATGTAACGGTTTTCCTTATATCATCCCCAATCCCAAGTCCCTCTCTTCCTTCCTCTAAAAACACTTCAAATCTTGTTCACGTTCCTTGACTTAAAACTCGAAATTTATCAACGTGAGACACTCACATGTGACGGTTTTCCGTATGGGAAAAGACGGAAAAAAACCGAAACAATCGGCGTACATCACAGTACCGTCGGAAATTATCAACTCCCTTTCATCAACCTCACTAAACTCTTTACTCCTCTCTCCTAAAAAATCATCTTCATCCAAAAAAACAATTAAACACTCTTATTATTCTTCAATTAAAAACCCTAAATTCTTGATTTTCTCCCTTTTTCTCTTCTCTTTCCTCGGTTTGCTAACCTTGTACTACAACAATCTAACACTTCCGCCATTAACGCCGAGCTTCGCGGCACCTCCGCCGCCATGCGAGCACCGTCGTGTTTCGTCTGCGGTTGCGGTGGCTAATTTAGCGACGGTTGGAATTGAGGAAAAGACGGAAACGACGTCGTTTTGGGAGCAGCCGGAGGATTTAGGGTATAGGCCGTGTATGGAGTTTAGCGAAGGGTATGGAAATGAAGGAGAAGAGATTAAGAAAGATAGAAGTAAGTATTTAATGGTGGTAGTTAGTGGTGGAATGAATCAACAGAGGAATCAGATTGTTGATGCTGTTGTTATTGCGAGGATTCTTGGTGCTGCTCTTGTTGCTCCTGTTCTTCAAGTTAATCTTATTTGGGGTGATGAAAGGTTCGGTTTTGTTTACGATTATTAGTATTACGGTTTTTCTAATGTGTGTCCTGTTCTCGGATTAATATTTTGATTGTTTTTGTTGTTATTGGTTATCTTTATTGTTTTTGGTTGTTTTAGTTAAAATTTAAAGTTAGGGCGCTAACGTGGATTTAAAGGCTGTGCAAGTCTTATGAGAGACGGTCTTACGTGAAATAGCGTGAGATACGACATTAGAGGGAGAATACACTAGGAATTACTAAAAATAGAAAAGGTAAAATAATAGAAGTTTGATAGCGTCTCGCCCGAGAATTAGTATTTACTGCTCGCTTGAAATGAGGGTAATTATTACTGGAGTAGTAGCGCTTATGAATTCTCGCGATTTTACCAACTAATGAATGTTCCAACTGTGGTATAAATTACTCCGTAGTGATTATAATGAAACTTTGGGGGAAAAAAAGTGATCTTTTTTAACCAAATATACTCATAAATCATACGTAATACGGAGGATTCACAGTTCTTTTATTGCTTAAGAGTTAAGACAGTTAGGAGGATGAACTTAAATTGGATTTTCACGAAAGATTCAAATTTAGGTTGGTTGGTTTGACCTAATACTTTCTTTCAGGTTTTTGTACAAGAATTTGTGTAAATGTTATTATTGACTAAATAGCGAGCTTTTCTACAAGAATTGATTAAATAATGAAGGAGTTGGTGTTTGTTTTTGTTTGGTTTATGTTGAATGTTATTATTGACGATTTTGGTTTGTGCAGTGAGTTTTCAGATATATTTGATTTGGAACACTTCAAGAGAGTACTTGCAGATGATGTTCGAATTGTGTCCTCCCTTCCATCTACGCATTTGAGGACGAGGCCCTTGGAAGAGAGTCAGACTCCGTTGCATGCTTCCCCTCGCTGGATACGGCAACATTACCTTTCCAGGGTAAAATTTCTATTATTGAACCAGGCAACCAGCCCCTTCTCTATTAGTTTCCTAGTCAATTTCTACTTCCATAATTATAAATGCATCTTAAAAGGGAAGTTATTGTACATTCTGATTTCTGAGGAACTATGTAAGTCTCTCATTTTCCTCCACTTCAACGGTTGAAGTTGTTAATCATGCAAGTCATCAGGGTTTGTGAACAGGCCTATTCGCTAGTACATTTCAGAAGATCGTGAACACTTTATTAAAGTTTGAGGTTTAGTCAAGCTCGTGATTTTCTTATAGCGGTTATGGTTAGTTTAGTGAACATTCAGTTAGCCAACACGTGTTTGATTGTCACGTGTTAAAAGCAAAATAGTCATAAGCCTTCTGACTTCTGAGAAATGTTGTATGTCTGAACCTACTGTAATAACCTCCGCTTGGATCAGAAGCAAAACAGATATTTAGTCTGAATACCTGCCCTTTTATTAGATGGAATATAATTAATTAATTATGTTTATCCAATGAACCAACATTTTTATTTCTGTAGTTGAGACGAAATGGTGTTTTGCTACTCCGTGGTCTAGATTCCAGGCTCTCTAAAGATCTCCCATCTGATCTTCAGAAGCTTCGCTGCAAGGTAGTGAACTTCTTACCAAATTTATATCCCGCTGTCATCCTTTCTATATGTATATTCAAATATCTAGCAAATCTTGTTTGTCAAGTCTAACAGCAATTCGATTCTATCAGGTAGCATTTCACGCACTGAAGTTTGCCCCCCACATCCAACAGCTCGGCAACACGATTGCTGAGAGAATGAGCAGCAAAGGCCCATATGTCGCTCTTCATCTGCGCTTGGAGAAAGACGTGTGGATAAGAACGGGCTGTTCTCCCGGATTGAGCCCTGACTACGATGAACTTGTAAATAATGAGAGGAAGCAACGCCCTAAGCTCCTTACTGCCAAGTCTAACATGACTGCCCATGACAGAAAGCTTGCTGGACTTTGCCCATTGAATGCCCAAGAGGTTGCAAGGTAAGATTTTCACCATTGTGTTCTCGTATTGTTTAGTGTCCAAACTTAATTAGTTAATGATGTCTTTGCTTACCTTTCCTTATCGGTTTAGGCTGCTTAAAGCTCTTGGGGCACCAAAGAGTGCCAGAATATATTGGGCTGGAGGACAACCTTTTGGCGGTGGAGATGCCTTGCTGCCTCTCACACGAGAGTTCCCTTTCTTTTACAACAAGGAAGATCTAGCATTACCCGGTGAATTACAGCCATTAGCAGATAGAGCCTCCTTCATGGCTGCTATCGACTATATAGTTTGTGAGAAGAGTGATGTGTTTATGGCGTCCCATGGGGGAAACATGGGACATGCAATTCAGGTAAACATCATCTGATCCTCATTGCCTTTCATTGTTCTCTTATCATATAAATAAAGTCAATATTTTGAGTTATCTGCAATAATCTAGCACAAATTAATTGGATAGATCATGGGCTTATTAGGACAGAAACTGCTTTCTTCTTTTGCATTTACTACATATAGATCACTAGTTTTTCGTGTATGTAAACCATCTGGTTTAGTGCGGATTCAAGACGAATAGGACCATAATGGCAGTAAAGCTCTCAACCTTGAATTTTAACACTTTCGCATTTCGAGGAACGTGATCCTAAGACATCTCGTTTAGCTGGATCAACTTGCCACCAGCTGATCCAGGGTTATAAATGTCACTATGTATTTGAAGCTAGATTCACCCTACAACTTCTCTGGAATGCCGTGTTTGACTTCGAACCTGAGTCATGTTAATCTAATCTAGCTTGGAAAGTATCACAGATCATTAAGCATGTCTGGCAAATGCGGCCTACTGACCCAGGCCTTGATTCGAATTACATATTAGTCCTTTTTCTGTCTTTGTTTTCAGAACTGCCCGAATGAATTTTTTTTAAATAAATCAGTTTTTGCGACTAATTCCACTTGTCGATACAGGGGCACAGGGCTTATGCTGGGCACAAGAAGCATATAACACCAAACAAAAGACACATGTTACCTTACTTTCTAAATTCTTCTCTGCCTGAAACGGAGTTCAACAATATTGTAAGAGAACTGCACCGAGACTCATTAGGGCAGCCCGAACTCAGGACAAGCAAACCAGGAAGAGATGTTACCAAATATCCTGTACCCGAGTGTATGTGCAATACTACAAAACAAAGCTTCTCATGAGGCCTCTAGTCTCTGCGTTCACGTCTTCATTCCTTCTAAGCCTTCTAACCAAGTACCATATGATATACATATTTCATCGCAACTTATTTGGTCAGGTATTCGTGCTCGACAGCAATGCACAAGATCTTTATACTCTAGCTTCACAGTAGTAACATAATTTGCAAATGTAATTTGTTCATTCTTTCCATTAATTTGATTAAATTGTTTGTACCACTGTAATTTCTGTATCATATCCAATACATGAAAAATTGTACATATTGCAATACAACAATTTTTTACTTTGGTAAATAATTTGTGATTAAATTGTTACCTTATTTTCTTCTTAGACTAGTAACTTTTACTTCCTATCCAAGAGACTTAGTTAGGGAAGGCTGACAAGTTGTAACTGAAAATCTTAATTATGTAGTAAAATCACTTGTCCTTGTATGTTTATGAGAATTGATTAACTTGTACCATGTGGAACTCGTAACAATCATGACATGCATCGGGGGATTATCTTTTCTCGTGGGCACATTGTCTCGATGATATCCCTATCTAGAAAATGTTAGTTAGATACGAATATAAGTGTGAAGTACGCAGGTATTTCAATTTGCGATACAAGAATCGTCAATGGTCAATCATCAATGTGCCCTAAACTATGCCTCGACCACGGACATTATTACATCAGCGTGAAATGCCAATTTATCGAGTTTCAGTACAGATCAGTTACAGTCTGGGACCTCCATACGATGAAGTATAATCCCCAGAATTGAATGATAAAATATGGTGCATCCTACAGTCACTGCAACTGTTACAAATTACAGCCAGAGACAATCAAATATGTGCAACATTCATACATAAGTGCATAAATACGCTGATGCACGGGAGAGAGATGCATGGCGAGGCTTTATACATCTTCCAAATTTCCACAGGTATGTGCAGACACATAAACCTCCAATAAGTCAAGGCAATGGCAACTGACCAAAACATACAGCCATAATATGACTACTCTGTTATGGATATCTCTTGAGATGTGCATACTATGTTCCTACTTCGCCTCCAAAAGCTCGGTTACTTGGTCACAAGAGAGTGTCCATAATGGTGAGAGGGCAACAACCTTCCCAATAATTAAAAGTGTCGGTGATATTAATTCAGCATTCGCAATTTTTTCTGCAAGATCCTTCAGCTCAGCAAAAACCTGCCCAAATGATTCCAGTTACAATATATTTTTTGCTCTTACTCACCAACTGATCAGAATCAGACATTTCTAAGCTTCTCAGACTAAAATATAAAAAATAACTCAAGGTCTACCCTGAAGAAAAAAATCAAGTAGAAGGGAGGCCAGAAAACTAAGCTTCATGCTCGCCTCCTCGGTAGAAGTTTTGTATGCATCCTTAAAAGGGAAAATGACGTAGCAGTACACAATTGCTGCTCAAGAAAAAGGATATCAATGTAGCACCTTAGAGTAGGACATGACAAAACTGACCTTACGCAACAAGCCTGAATCTAGACTCGAAAAAGGACCTGAATTGCGCAACCCAAATAGGACCTGACCGGCCATGGGCCTTTTGTCATCATCAAGACAACCTTAAACACACAAAAAGCTAATTCGAAGTAGATGGTTAATGCTAATATATGTCATATTGTGAATCTACATGCCACTATGCCAGGGTAGGCCCAGCTCCAAACAAACATTGCATTTAGATGATGATTGCGCACGTCATCCAAAAAAGCTCGTATATTGTAACCCTACATGAAAGGGTAGATCCTACAGAAATAGGAAGCCTACAAAGGTTATTCAATCATTACCATTCGTTGTTGAGGAGTTGTCCCTCTTTCCACAGCAACAGCGGGAGTGTTGGTCGGCAAGCCATGTTGCATCAGTTTTTGGGCAAGAGACGGGAGGGTTGACAAACCCATATAGACAACTAAGGTAGAATCAGGATCAGCAGCATTTTCAGCAACATACAATGGATCACTTCCTCCTTTTCTTGAATGCCCAGTGAGATACCTGACACTGTTAGCGATACCTCGGTGGGTCAATGGAATCCCCAGTTCTGCTGCTATACCAGAAGCAGCTGTTATTCCTGAGAGAAAAAAAAAACAAAAAAAGGCATTTTAGATCCGCCATTTAAGATTTGTTTGATATAAGGTCATAAAATGGAGGAATGGTAATGGGTTTTGCGACAGTATTTTAAGGTGCAATGTCTAATATAGCCCTACCATCAAACATGTGGCTTTTTAATATTGCCACTGTAATAATAGGTGATATAGCATCGGAATTTAAATTTTATTTAAAAAAAACTCTTTAGAATATGAATGGAGCAGTATTATCATGGAAATTCAAGTGGAGAATGTCGAATAAGAGCAAACAAAGAGGCATTACTATTCCTCCACAGCATGATCTTATATGAAACAAGCAACTATTGTAATACAATGTTTTTTTCGGCCTTGAAGCATCGGCGATAGTAAATAACAGAAAGCATACAGAAGAAGAAAATGATACCCAAACAATGGTCAACGATAAGATAGAAGAATAAGCGCGAAAATATGAGCAAGAAACAAGAAGGATGGCAATAGAAAACGAGATACCTGGAACGACTTTGACTTGAATCCCCTTTTGCTGCAAGAAATCCATTTCCTCTCCACCCCTTCCAAAAATCTGATAGAAGAAGCCATGTCAGTAAAATTGTCTTACAATGCGGATATTCAATTGAAGGTAACGTTAGTATATAGACAGTTTAGTATGAAACTTACGAGGGGATCACCACCTTTAAGTCTAACTACATTCGCTCCAGCTTCAGCAAAACTTAGAAGCAATTCATGAATCTCCTCCTGAAAAGAAGAAATAGAGTAACTTTAAAAAAAAAAAAATAGAAATGTATTATGAAAAACTTGATCGAATGAAGGGGAGAAAAAAACCATCTAATTTCACATTTTGAGATTTCGGACAAATAAGTTGCATATAGAAGGTTTGGTGAGCAGGTATCAAAGATTTTAAAAACTAGCTTCAACAATCCTATTTTATCACTAAACGTTACTCAACCTTTTTACTCGTACGCTCTAGACTGCCTTTAGAATATGTACATATGATCGTTATTAAGTGCTAACATCACTGACTCCACAATAAATGCCCAAGACATGGCTCTGACAAAATGCTCAAGAACCAAATACAGAGGAATAAATTTATCATACCGTAGCACAACTTATGAGCACTTAAACTATAAACAATTAGGTCTCAACTCTAGAGACAATAAGTGCATGTTTGGTTGAACGTAACCACACATACGATGAAACATTAAAGGGAGGGACAGTAGTATTACGTGGGGACTGAAATTTATTATCTCCAGTCATGTAACAAACGTTTACATACACAAATATTGATCATTTCCAATTGCTTGAAAAAATCTCATTTAGTTGTTTTCCACTTTTCCTTTACTCGTCTTCCCAATGTCTATTCGTCATTTCCCATCCACCCCAACTAAACGCAACCCACTACATTATCTGGCTTGCTTGAATAGCGATAAATCTTAAATGAGTTCAATGGAGGAGGAAATAAATTAAGAGGCATGGTAATGGTGGATAGAGGGAAGGGAGAAAAACTATAATCATTACCCCAAAAAGAGTAATAGTTACGCGCCACATACATTACCTTTATATGGAGCAATACTTCTTAATGACTACATCATACTCCCGTTACTGCTCTATCATCTTCGACAAACGATATTCTCCCGTACATAAAAAGCACTCAAGGTCCATTACCTTGTCAATGGCCAATTCACTCCTTAATGTGATCTAAGGGTCCATATTTTATCTTATAAACTACCTCCCATCATCGCCTTATATGATAAAATAACAACCTTAGATTACACTTTGGGGAAAAAATTGACCATTGATCAGGTAATTGACCTCCAATACGTAAGTATCGGAGAAAAACTGTCTCCCCTTTACCACCATAAATTTCCTCACTTCTCATCTGTTTCGTTTTAACCTTCGCTATCCCATAACAATTACTCTCAATTTAATTACTCGCAACTCCCAATGAAACATAACCAACAAGTTAGTCTCCCTTTAGAAGGAGGTATTCATCTTAACATTAAATCCCGTCTTAAACAAGAATTTTTCAAATCCAATTATAGCACTACATCACACTACTAAAATAAAATCACACAAAAACTAAAATGAGACCGTTTGCCTAAACACAACAAACAACATTCCATGTTAGTATCTTACCACCTCATTTTATAATAGTAATAGTAATCATAATGTATGCATGCAGCGGATTAAGACATCATTTTGTAACCATTTTACGACCAAATGTGACTACTTCTAGAAAACAAGTTACTATAAGCTGTAACATTAGTCATACCATTGTGGTTACATTTTAACATAAAGTGGTCACAAAACCCAATAATCCAACTAACGTAAATTTTAATTAAAGGTAAACAAATAAAAAAAGACGATAGAATTAAAAGGCGACCTGGGTTCGACTATGGTACCCAGCCGTCTTGCCAACATAAAGAAGCCTTGCATTATCACCAACCAAATCCAAAATATCATGCGAAACAAGACGATCATACAACAAAAGATCCGCAGATTGAATAAGTTTAAGAGCTTTAACCGTAAGAAGGTCCGGATCACCAGGTCCAGTCCCTACCAAATACACATTTCCAACATTAACACCTTGTTTCGCTTCGTCGTCTCCGTAACGTGTCTCCCTTCTATCCTTCAGCACCTCTAGGAGCTTCTTTAGCTCCGGAAGTTGTAATGCTATATCATTACTATCGGCGTCAACTCTCGGGCCGTCATCAAATGACGTCCCGAGATTGACGCCGGATACCCATTGTTCTCTTTGGTGGATTTGGAGTGAGTTTTTTTCTGTGAAGGGTGAGATTGAGAAGGTGGTGCAGTGTACTCGTTTCGGGTCTCGGGTTAAATTGATTAAAATCCGGGTTTGGGTTTTGGGTTTATTTAGATAGGTTAATAAAGTGGGTTCATGGTGAGATAAATGGTGGAGTTTGTTCACTGAAGACATATCGTCGAATTGGAATTGGAATTGGAATTGGAATTGAGGCGGAGATATAAAAAGGATTAAAGTTGAGAATGAATTTGAGTTGTGTAAGTTGAGGAAAAATGGTAGGAAATAGAGGTTTTGATGACAAAAGTTGTAAAATGGGATTTGAAGAAGATGGAAAGGCAAGAATGATGACTCTCCCTTGTCAACAAGGGACGCATTGAGGACACACTTCTAAAAGTGTCTCAAAGGTTAAGACGTAGTAGTAAGTACTCTCAAGTGATTTGTGTCTAGATACACTTGTACAAATTAGTTCCCGGGTGTACTAAGTTGATGCCGGCTTTAGTTCTTCCCTGTGTTGGGGATGTCTTTTATCCGCGTTCGATCAAAATCCGATTAATGAAAAGCTAAAATAAGGATGGAAATTCAATTAAAATGGATGAAAGGTGGGTTGTATTGTTGTAATTATACACTCAATTCCGCGCATTTTTTTCGAGTATGTCCCTCTCATTTCTCAACCCACAAAGCCATATACAATGCACACCGAAAATTTCAACTTAAAATTTGATCTAACTTTTTTTTGTGTGTGTGATTTTAATTTCATCCTTTTTCTATCACTATTTGTATTCATTTGTTTATCACCTGATTCACTTGTTTTGTCTACAGATGATAGATGGATGATAATTTTCACGGATGACAGACGAATAAGGTGAGATTTTAAAATGACAGATGAATGATGGATGACGGTTGAAGGATCGCCCGACCTGAACCCAATCCATTTTCATCCTTACCCTTAGTTGAGATCCATTTCTCCGTGGATTGTTGTAATTTGTTATAGAATAAAATTTAAATTTGTTAAATTGCGACATAACGCTTAAGCTATAAGTTATCTAAAGTTATAAACTAGCTTTGTGACCCGTAAAACTCACGGAATGTTTTGTGTTTCTTGTGATTGCTTTAGTGATTTAATACCATAAGCTTTCTATATAAAAAAATATCATAACATATTGTGATCATCTCAACTTACATTTTTCATGCTTTGAGAATTGTACAAAGTAGGTTGGTTTTTGTAAAACGATTTTATATATAATAAGACATTAAATTACCAGTATGTAGTATATACCCTTTTCAAAAACATGGTAATTTTTATAACTTCTTTTATGTAGTATATATATACCCTTATGTCCATCGCTCGCTTCCACTGAGCTGCCATCACGCCATCCAAACAACACGATACCGCTCCTCAGCTGCCCTCCACCCATGCTACTGCTGCCACTCGACAAGTTCCTCAAATCATAAAACCTCAAGCCCTAATTAAAAAACCATGAAAATAATTAATCTGATCAATTAGTTGTAATTTAGAAATGTAATTCACAAGTTAAAATTCATGTTCTTCAATCAAATTAGTGTGTATAATTGATAAAAAAAAATGATGTAATTTGATAGATATATTAAATTCCACGGACCATGGTTGGAATTTGGGGGTATAAGTTTGTTTTGGGAATAGAATAAGGGTGTGCACATGTGAGGACTAACTGTAGTGTGTTGAGCTATCGGTGTGGTATTCCTTTGTTTCTTGTGCCTCAGGTGTGTTTTGTTTGTTCTCGATTCTTTGATGGCGATATCTATGGCGATCATGTGGTGTAGTGTGTTGTACTATTAGTATTAAGCATTGACATAACCTCGTTTGTAACACACTCTTAGATATCTACTTTAGCTATGAGATTTCTGTTGGTAAGGAGGTTGATATCGGCTTGATTGATGAGCATGACAAGTCCTTGCGGTCATTCGGATTTGTTGCTTTACTCTTGGGACAAGGGGCGTGATATGTGTTTGTGGATCTGACCGGGTCTTCCCCCTTAACTCAATCCGAGATTGCTGACTTTGTGCCTGGGCATGTGGTGGTTAATTCCGCTTTGCACAAACGCGCCAAGTATCGAGGCTTGTGTACGACGATGAGCTATGGTTTCTTATCTTTTTCATTCTCGTCGCTGGGGGAGTTAGAGAATAAAGACGGATGCTCTAGACGTGCTCAAGTGGAGTCAAAAATTTTATGTGTCCCAGGATGATCTAGCGCGTGTTGTTGCTCATATATTTACTAGGATTAGTTTTGCTATCACAAAAGGAGTGGGAGCACAGATAATTTGGTTTCTTGTAAATTGTTTTGAGCTTAATATAAGTCCCGTTTTATATACAAAATTAGTTCTAAAGAATAATAATAAAAAAAATGATGATGATGATGATGAACTGATTTAAAATGAATTGAACTAAATGTAATCTGAAATGAACTGAACTAGTTTTAAACCCGAACAAAAAATGCACGGGTCATAATTATAAGAGCTATTATTGGAATAAAGATTATATAAATGAGCTTTATTCAAAACGTTAAACGAATAAATAAGACATAGAATAATTCCCCTAACCGGACATGAAACCTAATCTCATGTTGATTAAAAGCATATTTGGCCTAATTTGGTAAACAAAAATGTTTGTTTCCCAAGATAAATTGTATGACTAAGTTTTGGTTTTTGATTAACTATAAATCTATATGACTAAGTTTTGTTTTCCTAATCATCATATCATCATATCATATCATATCATATATCATATCATATATCATATATAATATTAAAGCTGAAGCCATCAGCCTTATCGTATGCCACGTGTCAGCAACCTAATCATATGACACGGTCATGCAAAATGTTTATTATTAAAATATTATATCATCACATATTTATTTATTAATTAATTAAAAATTATTAATTAGGTCAAAGATTCCTACAAATATGTAATGCAGTATATATCAATCAATTTGATTGCCTTTGAAATAGTTCATCAATTATGTTAACATAATAAATCTGAGCATCAATTATGTACCAAAAAAATTTAAAAAAAAATGAGCATTAATGCGCAAGAATATCGGCTGTTATAAGTGGCAAAATATTAGCCTAATTAATTGCCCTAAATAACAAAAAATCCATAACAGAAATATAATCAACCAGTAAATTCACGGCATTAAAAAAGGAAGTTTTTTTTATTATTTTGCCACTAATTGGTACATTCAAAGAATCGTATTCTTATAATGATTTCTTTAGGGAGTATCCTTATAAATACTAGTCATTGCCTCGCGCGCGGTGCACGCGAGACCCCAATTGATCGATTTTTTTTTATATACTCGCATAGCTTCATCAAAAATGTATATGATTGCCTAGTATCTTCACCGTGTTTCAATTTACGTTGGATAGATCTCGTATATTAAATGTTATTCGACCAAAACAATTATAAATATTAGTAATTTAAAAATAGTAAGCGTCGCTAAGTATAAATATTAACCATTACAATTAATCATGAATCCTCTTTTTTAGAGAATGCTAAGACATTCCAAAAAGGCGGCGGCTGTGCAAATATATGTATAGCAAGCTATACATTGCTACTGAATTATGCCGCATACTTCCCGTATCGAGTTATTTTCGACCATAACGATTATAGTTAAGATTCCCCTGTTAATTTACAGGCTTAGCTTCAACAATCACAACCAATTCATTGTTGACGTTGTTGGTAAGACTTTTAGCAGACCGATGTAGCTTTACCTGTCATAGGTACATAGTCGGCTTTCTCAAAGTAACAGCCTGCCTCATGGGGCGTTGCTGCCCATAGGTACACAGATTTAGCGTTGAACAAAACAACTTTGAAATCGGACAATGAAGAGATTATTTACCTTTCAAGTCAATCCACTATGAAAGAGTCCACCGTGTGCGTTTGCAGAATCTTTAATGTCAGGCTAGATTTTCGTACACGCCAATTTGCGTGACATTTAAAGTGACCTTGTGACAGGGGTCAACTGAGACAATGTAACCTTACAATTCACTCGCAAAGCTAAACGACGATTATAAACATAATTGCTATAAAGAAGCTAAAATAGCGGCACAGTTTCCAAAACACATTCTTAATAGCACAATAGATCATTACAATAAGTTTCGTTGCCTCCAAAAAGGTATTCTAACCCGAGGCAACACTCTTAGAGTTGTGCTTGATTTAGTTTTCTAGTAAGTTCCTTCTTTTCCAAAATTTTTTTTTCAAAAGGCATCTGGATGTGAATTGTGCTAGGTTTGGTTTCTTACAACAGCAACATCGGAACTTACTGAAACCGTCTCCTAGGAACGATAGATGTACAAACATATAGTAAGCAACGATAGAATACTTAGTTATCTTAGCTAGCCTTACAGAACCCTAGTCTTTATAGCCGCTTTTGTACACAGCTTCTAGATCGTCAGGGACTTTGAAGAAGTCATTTTGGCCAATGTTGAGCCCTTGTTTTACAGTAGGCTTCTTTGTGGAGTACTTTTTCTTTTTTTTCTTAGGGACTTAGAAGAATTATCACCTTAACGTACCCCTGTAAGAAGTAACAAACCAAACAACAGAAGCACATTTAAAACCACAAAGTGTCTCCCACAACCATTTCCATTTAAGCACGGACGGAATCTTAATGGACTATCACAAGTAATAACACCTAAAAAAAATGAAAAGAGAAAAAAATCATATCAGATTAGGAGCCGCAGTAATCTTGAATTAGGTTAGCTTAATATACACAAGCCGATTGATCGGGTGTTAATTGATCGAACACACAAGCCGGTTTTGAAACCTATTTTCGCAACATGTATTCTCACAATTGTATGACACATATATTCTGACACATTATATACGAAACTCTGAGACATACACTGGATTAAGAGTTTGGTTCAATGTTTTTATGAGTAATTGAGTAATCACAGCTGGAGGCTTCTCAATTAAAATATTGTGTGGGGCTGTTCATTTTGGACAGTAGAATAAATAACTCCCAATTCTCAAAGATAGGGTTACGAGGGCAAACTCCCAAGAGCTAGAATCTGGGAAGCTCACAGAAATCATGGTTATTTGCTCCAAAGTCTGAACTACTACTTAATCTGGAACTCATATTTTTTTTCTTCTTCACATCCGATATAAATTAGAGGAAGGATGTGAATTTGTAAATTGAGACTTCGAGTCTGGGTAAATTCTCAGCACGCTATCAGTTAAAAGTATGAAACTTTAAAAGACAAAACTTATATATATAGATTTACTGATAAAAAGTCTTTCATAAACTTATATATCGTTAAAAGTATGAAACTTTAAGTTTGTGTGAAACAATGAATGACCGTATGTAAAAACGAACAATATAACTAAATTAAATTACATAATTTTCAACCAAATTTTGCTCGGAAATAATATAATTCTGCTGACCCTGTAAGACTGTGCTTCAAGCACAAAGTAAATTCATGGTAACAAGGATAATGAGATAGATATGCCTAATAGGTTGTCCACAAGTCATTTACCATAAGCTGTAGTTTCCTTCTACACTAACCCACATTCGATCCAGCTTTTTTACTCCCGAGATCAAACAACAAGACACTACGGCGTGCTTATGCTTATCCTTTGTACCGGGAAGGTAACAGAAAGAATAGACACGGCTCAAAGTCCCTTTTTCATCAAGATCCAATAACTACACGTCTACTACAGACACAAATGAATTTTTAATTCTCAAGTGCACTTCTACTAAAACCAATCAATAACACCCTAACGAACCGCCATGAAACCCCTTAAATCCCGACATTAAAACAACACAAAGTGAGGTGGAAGTGTTACCTTAAGGCAAGAAAACAAGGGTTAATAAGTTAATTAATCTTACTACATTATTAGGCTAATGAGTGTTTACCTTATGGGTTAAGCATAAATATGGGCAAGGGTCACTTACGAATTTATAGGCTAATGAGTAGAACTGTGGAAGTATAGGGATTAGTTTGTAATCTTATTAGATGTTATCACCACAATATTATTAAAATGGTGAGGTATTAATATATGCTTTTGCATATAGTGTCACCAAAACAAGGAAAGTAACAAGCATGCGCAGGTGGCCAGACATTCAGGTATACATGCAAAGCAATCGTTAGAGGGCTAAAAGGTGAGTAGTTGCTCGACTGCTTGTAAGAATTCTCATGTTTGGCCTAGTGGTTTCAGAAAGGCAGAAACTTGTGCTTCACTTAAATATAAGATAGGAAATGGGAAATTCTAGATGCTAAGAAAATCGAGTACTTACCGGCATGCACATAATAAGTAAAATACACAAAAAAAGTATATAATATCGAGAAAAACAACTAATCCCAATTAAAAGTGCTAATTTCCCCATAGGCTGTCAGATTCCACAGACAACAAAAGGCAGCATGGTTATCAGTTAGCATGGATCATCAGTTAGCATTAACTGATAAAATGGCATTTTTTAAGAAAAAAATTATAGAAGCAGACATGAATATTTTATACCTTCCCGGGTATGAGCATGAGCGGGGGCCGAATGAACTACCGGTCTTTTATCCACTAAGAGCTGCCTAAAAAGAGAGCGAGTTCAAAATTTAAAACCAAACTACTACCATGTAACAAGACCCGGAAAACAAAGTAGCGAAGAAACAGTTTCAGCCAATAATAAAAGATAAGGCCTCTCTGACATACTAACAAAAAGTAGATAAGCCAAAAGGCTGAAAGGATCAAACCTCAAGACCAACACAAACTGGCAACTTTGCACGAGGCTTTTGATCAGCATTTGTTTGAGCGCGCCTTTGTTGCCCAATTAGACAGAGTATCCAACACAAGCATACCTAAAATCTGCCAGTCTCCGCCCTTCTTTAGAAGCTTCAACTTCAGACTCACTCACTATATAGTTGGGCACTGACCAGAACAACATTAAATGTCAATAACATGTCAAATTCATCAGCTTGAAACACTGCAAAGAACAAAAAATAGAAAGGGCAAATTCTCAGCTCTTCCTACCTATTCACAAAAGATGACATTGTTACATATGAATCAGCTCAAACCCTAAATCAATGATCCTCTTTGCTAAAATATAAAAAAATCAATTGAGATCAAAAACATCTACATAACCATGTGAGTAGCTTAATCCAAACATTTAAAGCAACAAAAATAATCTCAGAAAAATAGCATCTATTGAAATCAACATCAAAACAGAAATTCAAGCCTCAATATTTAACCCATTACTATTATCAAATTAGCCAGAAAACTAACTCACCAAAATAACAACAGACAAATTCCCACACAAAAAAAGCCAACTATTATACAATCAAATCAATTGAATCTACCTGATTAAGTGTACCCTTCATATTCTAGCACTACTATAGAACAATTCACTACTTTTACCCTCTCTAGAAATCGGTAGGTTAATCGTCTCCTTCAACAGCGCAGTCATCAAATCACAAAAAAAAAACATCAGCTTGGGATGACTTAATAACTTTTACGTAAGTGCGGACTGAATCATAGTCGTAACAGAATCCAAGTGTTTTGAACCATGTTCAAAATTACATTGGGTTTTTAGATCGAAATAAATGGAAGTGAACCAAAGACATATTATTAGTCAGCCAGTAGCATCAAATCACGCCTCACAGTTATAGACTTGATGAGCTCAGAATCATATAGAAAATAGCACAATGAACATAGAAACAGGGTAGAAGAAATATGTGATATTTTCTTAACAAGACCGTATTTCAGTAAAAACATATTCCCCCAAATCTCCGTTCTTCAAATTCACTCCATCTTTCTCTTCCCCTTAAATCACACAATTTGCAATCAACCCATGTAATCTCACTTCCGATTGCAGCAAAAGCCTATCGGTTTCCAACTTCCAAGCATTCAATAACATCAATCATCATAGCTAATTAAGACTGTATTAAATAACAATTTGTATTTCAAATCCGAATTGCAACCAAGAATACAATCATACATACACTATATAATCAAACTTCAAATCATAAAAAATTATGAAATCACAAATAAAAAACAAAGAAAGGTAGTTTTTTGAGATCCTGTATAACCTGAGGTGCTTAAAAACTCATATCTTTATTATGCTCTTAAAGTTTGCATCTTGTTTAGCAACCCTGGTTTCTCTATCTGTTAATCTGTCAAAAAAACTACCACAATTTAACAGTAATACTCCATTGAAAGAGAATAATGACTCCTACTAAATCAAGCACAACCACTATTTTCCTCCCTAGGCCTGCTCTCTAATCCTCCTGAAGTTAAGTAATTGGCTTGCCGCTTGCACGATAGAAGAAAACAAAATTTAAGAAAGGCATGGGCAAGAAGAACAAAACCTGGCCACTCTTGTAAGGCAGTCATATTGTCAACGGCATCACGATTGGTTGCAATAAAAAAGGCATCCTGGATTTTCATGAATGCAAAGTGTTGCATACCTATGGGTGAACAAAGAAATAGAATTAAGGGAAGATAATTGCAGGCATAACTTAAGGGATATGAGATTAGACAAAAGTTGTAGTGGGACTTGGGAAAGAAACTTAACAAAGAAAAAAGATGAGCAGCAGAAGTAATAATGAGAATCACCAGATTGGACGTAGGACTCAAGCTTGACAAAGTAAAAAAACGATCCGAGAATTAAAGAGATTTAAATTGTAAACAAGGGCAATAAGAATCCTTACTAATCTTACCGAAGCTTTTAGATATTAATGTACAGGTCCAAGCCGACTACGACAGCTCCAACCTGCAATGCAATTAATTAGATATGAAAAAGGAAAAATAAAAAAACGGGGGAGAAGAGAGTAGATATAGGTTTGATGGGACAGTAATTACAGTCTCGTCGTGGTGAAAGAAGCAGTTTTCTTTAAGTTGAACCGTCTTTGTGGCACCTTCCTATATAAGTTAACAAAGTAGTGAGTTGGAAAGTATGAGTATAAATAAATGGCAGATGAATATGGAGTAGATAGGAATTAAGAGACATACAGGGCCGCCAAGGGCTGTAAAACCAGCTAGGTTGAGCTCCTCTAATATTCCTTCACCGCCAATTACATAAGCCTAATGATGGGATGCGTATATTAAGTAGGAGAAAGAGATGAAATGAGTATAAGGAGAAATTAAAGCTACTGTATGTATGACTGGACTGCAAAGTGATAAAGTAGGAGTAGATGAATGTGATACGAATTATTTAGCGGAAGTGATATTTGATAAATTAGACCTGTAATTTATCAATAGGTGAACGAACTCAAGACCTTTTGAGCACGATCGAGTTGTTATTCAAAACGCGTCTGAATAAAAACAGAGTTTTGTTGCTAAGCAAGCAATATTGAGATTTTATTATGATTTCTGAATGTTTATTACAAGAACCCAAAAAGCTATAAATAGCCAAACAACTAAACTGCTCAAGTCACAAAAGCTACTGAGAAGTCCCTCATAAAGTTGCTAACTTAAGACCTTTATTAAAGCTAAATTATGACCCCCTTATTGTAGTATTAAAAACCAGGAAAACAGAGAGATAACTATGACCCTCTTTATTAGTTAAAACAATAAAGTTGCAGACGATAAATCGAAGTTGTCACACATTACACGCCGTCGGTCCACTGCAAGATAACAAATTAACGAACAGCGTCGCGGAGCCAAGTTGAGCACCTTTATCTACAGCCAGCACCACATTATCACCACTGCCACCCGTATCATCCCCTCCCCCTTTGAAGGGAATTGACCTCAATTCGGCGAGACCGTCATCCTCCAAGTATGGAACCAAATCACCCACATTAAAAGTCGCATGGACTCCATAACCACCCGGCAACTCGATCTTGTAGGCGTTGTCATTAATGCGGGAGATTACCTTATAAGGACCCTCGGCTCTAGGCATAAGTTTATTTTTTCTCTTACCCGGAAACCGTTCCTTGCGTAAATGAACCCATACCAAGTCACCCTCCCTGAACACACGTGGTTTCCTGTGCTTGTTCGACTTTTGCTGATAAGAGGCGTTGATAGCTTCAATCCGTTTACGAACCTGCTCGTGTAATTTGACCATGGACTTCAACTTGGCATCAGCATCTTTGTGTACTAACTCGTCTTTCGGAAGCGGAATCAAATCCAATGGCAGATACGGATTAATGCCATACACGACTTCAAAAGGAGAATGATTAGTGGCATATGTAGGTGATCGATTATATGCAAATTCAGCATGGGCGAGTTTCACATCCCAATCTTTCTGTGACCGACCCACCAACCCACGCAATAAAACCCCCAAAGTCCGATTAGTCACTTCCGTTTGTCCGTCCGTTTGTGGATGATGGGACGTACTAAACAAGAGTTTGGTACCTACCTTCCGCCATAAGGTGTTCCAAAAATAGCTCAAAAATTTGGAGTCGCGATCCGACACAATAGTCTTGGGTATTCCATGTAGACGAACAACCTCACGATAATATAGCTCGGCAACATTGCTTGCATCGTCGGTCTTGTGACAAGCTACAAAGTGGGCCATTTTAGAAAATCGATCCACGACCACCATTATAGCGTCCTTACCCCTTTGAGTACGGGGTAGAGCCACTATAAAATCCATGGAAACATCCTCCCAAGGACGTAACGGAACTGGCAGCGATGTATACAAACCGGGCTTGAACGAGCTCTTCGTTACGCTACATGTCACACATCTGTTCACTATATTCGTCACATCGCCCACCATCTTAGGCCAAAAGAAATGCTCTTTTAATACCTCAAGTGTCTTTGCAATACCGAAATGGCCAGCTAATCCCCCACCATGAGCCTCCCGAACCAATAACTCCCGAATAGGATGTTTAGGAACACAAAGACGATTGCCTTTAAAAAGAAAACCATCCTGTACAACATACTCCTCGAATGCACCCTCCCCACATTTCTCAAAAATTGCACCAAATTTATCATCACCAGAATAATAATTTTTCAGAATTTCGAATCCAAGAAGACGGATGTTTAAAGTGGACAGTAGAACATACCTTCGTGACAATGCGTCGGCTACAACATTGCTGCGGCCATCCTTGTATTTCGAGGAAAAATGGAATGATTGCAAAAACTCGACCCATTTTGCGTGTCTCGGACTCAAATTCTGCTGCCCATTAATATATTTCAACGACTCATGGTCGGAATGTAATACAAAATGACTTGGGCGTAAATAATGACTCCAATGCCTCAAGGCCCGAACAATAGCGTAAAATTCCTTGTCGTAAGTGCAATATTTCAGTCGAGCACCCCCTAATTTCTCGGAAAAGTAAGCAATAGGGCGACCCCCCTGAATTAATACGGCACCAACACCTACCCCACTAGCGTCACACTCGACTTCGAAGGGTTGCGAAAAATCTGGCAGAGCCAATATAGGAGCACTGCATAACCTTGCTTTAATTGTTTCAAAGGCTTCCTGAGCCTCCTTTCCCCACAAAAATATTCCTTTTTTCAAACAATTAGTAATGGGACTAGTAATTGAGCTGAAATTAGAAATAAAACGTCTATAAAATGAAGCAAGACCATGAAAAGAGCGGACTTCACTGACCGTTTTGGGACTCGGCCATGATTTGATTGCTTCGATTTTGGATGGGTCCACGGATACACCGTCAGCCGAGACCACATACCCCAAAAATACTACTCTGTCAACCTCAAATGCACATTTTTCTTGCTTCCCAAAGAGTTTCTGACCCCGTAATATATCGAAGACCCGCCGCAAATGACTCACATGCTCCTCTCTGTTTTTACTATACACCAATATATCATCCAAGTAGACTACGACGAATCTGCCCAAACATGGCTTCAAAATTTCGTTCATGAGTCGCATAAATGTACTAGGAGCATTGGTAAGACCGAATGGCATAACGGTCCATTCATACAATCCGTGCTTCGTTTTAAAAGCCGTTTTCCACTCGTCTCCTTCACGCATTCGGATTTGGTGATAGCCACTTCGTAAGTCGATTTTAGAGAACACTTTCGATCCATGGAGCTCATCCAACATATCATCAAGTCTCGGAATTGGGAAACGGTACTTGATGGTGATGTTATTGACGGCCCTACTATCCACGCACATCCGCCACGTACCTTCCTTTTTGGGAACTAGAAGAACGGGAACGGCACATGGGCTCAAACTCTCACGGACAAAGCCCCGAGCCAAAAGTTCATCAATCTGTTTTTGCAATTCTTTGGTTTCTTCGGGATTGCAGCGATAAGCGGCCTTATTCGGTAAAGGAGCACCCGGAACAAGGTCGATTTGATGTTCAATACCGCGTATTGGAGGCAAACCCGACGGCAAATCTTTGGGAAACACGTCCATATACTCCTCCAGCAACTCCACAACGGGCCTGCTCAAATTGGAATTCAGCACTGTGGTTGAGTCACCATTGATCACAAGCAAATACACCATATCTCCGTGCTTTAACACTCGTTCAATTTCCCGTTCATTGATTAGGACAGAGTGATTCGAATTATTCTTTGCCTTTACATTCATGGACCGAATTGCTTGAGCGGACATGGGTTTCAAAATGATTCTTCTGTCTTTATCTTTCAGCTCATATTCATTACTCCTGCCCCTGTGAATTACATCCCGATCGAACTGCCAAGGGCGACCCAACAACACATGACACGCATCCATAGGAACTACGTCACATAAAATTTCGTCTTCGTAGGAGCCCATAGATAAACCCACCCTAGCCTGCTGAGTTACCTTCACGCTGTTACCGTCATCTAGCCAATGGAGCGCGTAAGGTTTCGGATGAGCCGTTGTGACTAAGCCCAATTTCGACACCAACTCGCTCGAGGCCACGTTAGTGCAACTGCCTCCGTCGATGATCACACTACACCACCTATTCCCGACTTGACATTTTGTATGAAACAATAAATCTCGCTGATCCAAATCAGTGGGTATGGTTTTTGTTTGGAGAGTGCGGAGAACCAATGCCGTGTCATAAACAGGAGCTTCGTAACCCTCGACTTCTTCTTCCTCGATGCCCTCTTTAAACACAAATACCTCCCCCAACCGGGTCTCCTCTTCCAACAACTCATCACGAAGGTCGATGGCCTCCCTTAAAGTCACTACCCGTCTGTTAGGGCATGTACTTTGATAGTGTCCGAAACCCTGACATTTAAAACACCTCACCTTGGAAAGGCTTGTTTCTCTGACTGCATTATTTGGTTTATGGGTAGTTGATGAACTGACAGTATTTGGGGTTGAGTTATTTCCAGATGTAAATGGCTTTACAGGCGGATCAGTTTTAGTCCAGGTCTTGGGCTTAAATTCGGTACCAGACCCTCCCCCGTATTTCATCTTTCCCTGGGCTTCTAGTTTTAAGCACAGCCCGCACAATGTATCGAAATCAGAGTACGGATATAATTCAACAACATTAGCAATACTAGGGTTCAATCCGCGCAAAAACCTCGATATTTTTTTTTCCTCAATTTCCTCTAATTCTCCCATCAAAGACAAATTTTCAAATTCGTCAATATACTCCCCCACACTTAATTTTCCTTGGCTATATTCAGCAATTTTACGGTAAGTAGTAATTCTATGGGTCGTAGGCACATACCGTTTACGAAGTTTGCGTTTCAGCGACTCCCACGATGCGATCTTGTCTTTTCCAGTCCGTAACCGTTTGGTTTTCAGACCCTCAAACCATAATGATGCCCCTTTTCCCAATCGCAATATAGCATATCGACACCTCTTTTCGTCGCTTAGATCCTTGAAATCGAACATTCGTTCGATTTTCCGTTCCCAATCTAAATAACTTTCTGGATTTGTTCCTCCTGTGAATTCCGGGAGTTCGGAAATTTTAAACTCGTCTGGTTTTGGCCTAGAGCATGTTCGACTCCCTGTTGGCCGGTTACGTAGCAACTCTCGAAGATTCTCGAGAAGCATATCGTCGTCGTATTCTGCCATGTTCTGTAAAAAAATCAAAGCAGTAAGTCAAGATCCTAGAATCGTCTTGGTTGATGGAAAATCAAGAGCCGAAGCTCTGATACCACTAATGATACGAATTATTTAGCGGAAGTGATATTTGATAAATTAGACCTGTAATTTATCAATAGGTGAACGAACTCAAGACCTTTTGAGCACGATCGAGTTGTTATTCAAAACGCGTCTGAATAAAAACAGAGTTTTGTTGCTAAGCAAGCAATATTGAGATTTTATTATGATTTCTGAATGTTTATTACAAGAACCCAAAAAGCTATAAATAGCCAAACAACTAAACTGCTCAAGTCACAAAAGCTACTGAGAAGTCCCTCATAAAGTTGCTAACTTAAGACCTTTATTAAAGCTAAATTATGACCCCCTTATTGTAGTATTAAAAACCAGGAAAACAGAGAGATAACTATGACCCTCTTTATTAGTTAAAACAATAAAGTTGCAGACGATAAATCGAAGTTGTCACACATTACACGCCGTCGGTCCACTGCAAGATAACAAATTAACGAACAGCGTCGCGGAGCCAAGTTGAGCACCTTTATCTACAGCCAGCACCACATTATCACCACTGCCACCCGTATCAGAATGAAAGAAACCTTATTCAGAGGGGGAATTGAATGGAGTTCAAATACATAGCCGCATCGAAAGAGGAGGAGAAGATCTCATCCTGAACATTCAACAACAACATACAACGTAATTTTAGTACTGATTTTAAATTAATTACTGTAATACTAATACATTAATTAAAAGGTGAAAAATAAGAACGAAACAAACAGAAATAACAAGAGAAAGGGACTTAGCGGCATACTGAGCTTGTCAATTGGTTGTAAAATAGTGTTACTGCATCATGAATATATGCAGATCCCTAAAATAGCGGAAAAAAATGTACTGAAACGCCTTTAAGGCTTTAAGTACAGAATGACAATGAAATCAATTTACAAAAATCATGTAAGCTTCAATTTAATTAACCTGGAATCTCATTAGAATTAGAAAGTGAAGCACGAGATTGAACCTTCACTAAGTAAAAAAAACAAATACCAAAGTAAGTAACCTATCAATTTGCCAATAAGAACCCTAATTAATCAAACGAAATCAATACCTGTGCTTTGGCGTCGCTGATGTGATTGTCAATGAAGATGAATACAGACAATCAAAATTCACTAAAAATTCAAAAATAGTATATTACCAAAATCCCAAGTATAAAGCTCAAACCAAAAATAAAGCATCTACACTGAACAAAAACGTCCAGGAAATAAATGGGCATCTCACTTATAAGTAAACAGCCGAAGTATCGGATTAAGATTTTAGACTTATAATAAATGAAGATGAAGAAATTAGATTAACAGAAATGCAAATGAAATTATACCTGGGAATAGAAGATAGAACTTAGAAGGGTACGAGTAATAAGTAAAGTGGAAATTCCGGAAAACTCATGAAAAATAGCTACTGTAGAATCGGAACAGTTGGGAAAAGTAAGCATGAGATGGGAAATAAGTAAGGGCAATTTGAGGGATGGGAGAAGAAGATTATGAAATGATGATTGGTGAATAATAGGGGATGGGAAATAAGAGAAATTAGGAAGAGTGAAAGAAGAAAGTGACAGGAAATGGGAATGAAAGAAAAGAGGAAAGCAAGAGGAAATATATGGTACAACTGTTGAGCATGTGATATTCACAAAATCACTGCTCTACTGTTCAATAATTAGAATTCTTTTCCCAACTTCTTACATTTATAAAGGTTAGGGATTAGGGATTACCTATCTTTGTCTCTCATCAATTTTGAACCTACCTTCCTACCACTTTCACATTCTTCGTATTTTTCAATTTTTAATTCTTAAACGGAGTAACGTACCAAAAAAAACAATATTTCTTATACGGAATATACATCCATGTATATATTATTGTATGTTTTGTGTATTTTGAAGTCGTATCTTCCCAGTTCCAATGCATAAAAATGGATATTGCATTTAACTGCATATCATTCTCCGTACAATGTCCCTAAATAAACATAAATGATTATCGTTAACTATATTCATGTCTCATATTTGCCATATGAGAGATTTTGATATTTTGAAAGTCTGTATACTTAAAAAGCCCGGTGAGAATGAGTAAATACGACTATACGAGCTAACCATCAATTCATCTTCTTTTCTTCGTTCGACTGCCCAAAATCTTGGTTTCTTCGCTTATCACCATCAGTTACACAATCATCGTTATCATGTTTATAAGTGCTATCGGTACGAAAATTCCTAAGTTTTCTTCATTTTATAATTCGTACTTTTTTTAATTCAATAAAATCGCACGTTTCGTCATACTTACGGACTTATGGTTATCTTTTGAAATACGTTAATTAAATCAAATATTTTACCATGCATAATATTGTTTGACGTGCACGATTTGTTCCCGGGAGTCAAAGATAATCTAGAGGTGGTAGGGTTTGTAATTCTATATAGTTCATTTTGATTTTCAAATTTATTTGGTTTCAAAGTACAAATGTATTTGTGTAGAGAATATAAAAAAACAAGTTGATATTTCTCGGGAATAAATGATAACTATGCTTTAAGTGCTTCATTAAGGTTGCTCACATTTTATATAAGGGAATAAGTGCTTCAAACCGGTGTAATTGATAAAATTCAATAGGAAAGATTCGAAGGAGAAAGTTTTGTTCTTTGAAATTGTCTTATTGATCTTTGTTTGTGCTAGACTTTCCTGCGGATGGTTGATCCTACAGTTGAAAACCGCGAGATATCTCATGAACTTAATTAAAAACTTTTATCCTAAATAGACAGAAGAGTACTCCTCCATTCTTATTTGTTTATCTATTTTATTTTAAGGTATGTCATCATCATTGTTTACCTTTTTATATATATATATATACTTTTTGTAATAACGAAGCACGCACTTAGTCGCATTACAATAGAGATGATTGATGATTCGGACCTGAGACCTATTATACACAATACCTTTTTATATTGGAAAGGATTCTTATGACTAATTTGTCGTTTAATGTCAACATTGTACATGTGTTATCTAATTACTACCAACACGAATGGTATGTATCCTTCATTTGTCTGGCTCTTTGTGTCAAAAGTAAAGGTAAACACATAAGCGGGACTAAGGGAGTATGAAACACTGAAAAATAACGCTCTCCTAGAATAGATACAATGATTTATTAGGTATGGGTTAGACCATCCCCAAGCAAGGTCATAAGGGAGGTCATGACCTTGTTGGGGCATGCTAATTAAGGATTAGGGAAGAATTTAGTATGACCTTGCCCTTGAAGAGCTCAATTTGTGACCTTTGTTGGAGCAAATTGACCTCTTCATGACCTTACATGTGTCCAATTTTTATTGGGCACACCATTAAAAAAACAAAAAAAAACATAGTATTAGGGTGTAAATAGGTGGGGTAGAAAATGTGAAAAATGATTAAAAATGTTGGAAAGTGGAAAATTATTGGGTTGGTACCTAGGTCATGACTTTCTGCTTGGGAGGGTATAAATGGGTCAAGATAATTATTGAGTGATTAAGACCATCCCCAAGCAAGGTCATGAGGGAGGTCATGACCTTGTTGGGGCATGATAATGAAGGATTAAGGAACAAATTAGCATGATCTTGCCCTAGTAGAGGTCAATTTGTGACCTTTGGTGGAGCAAATTGACCCATTACTTGACCTTATATGTGTCCAAGTTTTATTGGGTACCCCATTAAAAAACAAAAAAATAATCATAAAACATCTACTTTTCTCCTTGTATTGGTGTAAATGGGTTGGGTAGAGAATGTGGAAAATAATTAAAAATGTTGGAAAGTGAAAAATGATTGGGTTTGTGACCTAGGTCGTGACTTTCTGCTTGGGAGAGTGTAAATGGGTCAATATAAATATATAGTGATTAAGAGTAAAAATGGGTGATGACCCAATTAACTTGATCCTTGTTTGGGGATGGTCTAAGAGTAAAAATGGGTAGTGACCTAGTTAGTGGGAACCTTGCTTGGGGATGGTCTTAGATAGAGGTTATTAATAATGGATTTGTAATTATTGATATGTTAATTGTTAAAGCATCCTTTCATTCATCTATTTTGGTGCTCTAATATACTCTTCACAGTACAATTGTGATAATTTGCACGTACACTAATGTAGATTTGAAGAGTATAACATAATTTACACAAGTGACAATATCAATAAGGCCAGAGCATGGATCGGATATCCGATCCGAACTCCAATTTCGGATCGGATATCCGATCCGAAAATTCAAATTTTTACTATCCGATATCCGATCCGAAACACTTCGGATATCCGATTTTAATATCCGAAAAAATAGGATCGGATATCCAAATATCCGTGGATATCCAATTTTCGAGATAATTTTTTCAGTATGTGTATTTATCTTTAAAAATGTATTTTTTGCTCAAAAAAAATTATTTTTTAAAAACTTCACTACATATAATAATTTAACATCCCGTATCTATCCGTAAATTGAACTAAATTAACTTCTCGATTTAGAAAAATTAAAATAAACCCAGATCTGTCAACACAACATTGAAAACAAAATTTCCCCCATTCCCGTAAATATGTGGAATAAAAACTCTTCTGCCTCTGAAATCAGGAGAGAAAAAAAAGCAACTGGAATTAAAATAAAGCTTTGAATATAAGAGTTGATGAATGAGAGAGTTGGGTCATAATATTCATGTTGTTGATTAGAGTAATTTGGGTAAAATAAAAGAGAAGATAATATTAATGGGGTTAATTATTATGAGAAAGATGGAGTCACAATCAGAATTTGAAGACGGGAGTTAGTATTTTTTAATGGAGTAAGAGAAAGTGAGTTGATTTCTCATGTCTCCTAAAATGAATTCAACATTTAGGGTTGAAGAAATGGGTGAGTATATATATATAAGGTAGAATCTGGTGTATTATGGGCCAATGTTGTAAACAAGTGCATTTGTGGATTTTGAAGGCCCAAAAATAATGGGTAAGTTTCAACTTTCTTTGGAAAAAATGTAAAAAAGTTATGTTTCGGATCGGATCGGATATCCGAAATTTTTTAGACTGGTATCCGATATCCGATCCGTATCCGAAAGGTTCGGATCGGGTATCCGATCCGAATGTCATTTTCGGATCGGGTATCCATTTTTTCGGATCGGATGCGGATCGGATATCGGATCGGTTCGGATAATCGGATTTTTTGCTCAGCCCTAATATCAATGACTTAAATTTAACATCGGCATTACTCATTAGTGACTTGGATAGATATACAGAACAACTTTTTTGTTAGTTACTCACTAGATTTATGCTTTTACCCTATATATTTTATTTCACCCGTTTTAAATTTAAAATGAATATACTAAATATCTTACACAAGAATTTGTGATCAAACCAACAAGGTATGAATGTATGATCATATGGTGACAAAATTATAAAGATTTCGATCATCCCGTATTCCTTATGCCATCATCATTTATCAAGCACATAGTAAGTCTATGAGATATACATGAAAAAAAATCCAAAGAAACATATTTTACCAAGACACAAACTTCATGAATAAGTTCATCAAATTGGTGGTTTATTAAAATAAACTTCAAAAAGCTTATAAATAAATTCACATAATTTTAAGTTTTGCAATCAAAAAATTAGAATAGCTTATAATCTTTAAGAGTTTAGAAATAATATATATAATCTCAATTACTAAAAGGGCCTGATATAATACAACATATATGTATAGTCTTTTTTTCAATTTTTACAGTCTAATTTTATGTTTTGGGAAAAATTTAAGAAACATCAGTATTAAAACAGCTCTAACCGATGTTATTTTGATCTCTGGGTTGGGGCCCAGATTGTCTCTCGGCTTCCCACCAATTTCATGTAAACTTTTATTTTTCTATTAATGAAAGTCGCGCGCATCGTCCTTCTATAATAATAATAATAATAATATTTTTACTTTGTTGTAGCTAAGGGGGTGGGGACCCAGATTGTCTCTCGGCTCCCCACCAACATCATGTAAACTCTTCATTTTATTTTAATGAAAGCTGCGCGCATCTCATAATGAAAAAACAAAATTATTAATAATAATAATAATAATAATAATAATAATAATAATAATAATAATAATAATAAGGTTCCCAAAGTCTCACTCTTTATTCCAATTTTGTTTCAAGTGCAATTGTGCAAGTTACTCAACAACCCTTCACCCGAGTGCAATTGTGCAATTGAAGAGCTAAATTTTGTTTGGTTTCTCAAAAATGTTGGTTATATTTCCTTATTTACGTCTTTAAAGCTGTAAACAAGCACACAAAACTATCTGTTTTTTTCCATATTAAAATCTCATTATTTCTCCTTATGTATATGAGTCAAATCTGATCGGGTTAGTCATTTCAGCATTATATTGTGTTTTTTTATGTATTATTAACGGGGTAAGTCATTTCGAATTGAGTCATATCCAGATAAGTGTTAAAAAGTTGTATTTATTAGTTAATTAGCACAAAATTACCTATTTAATAGGGAGTGTTCAACATTGTTTTTAATTTTGATGACATTAAGCGAGATTATAAATTTTTTATTTTAGATATGGAGGTACGCTAGGGGACGTAGGGGATGGTGGAGGCGATGGGGGGTAGGGTAGTTGGAGGAAGTAGGATATGTATAGAAGGATGGTACTTAGTTGTAGGGGGGTTGATGAGATATACGAGGTTGGGAAGGATGTCGTGGCCCGAGGTGTTGGTGTGGTCATCAATGCGGTGGAGGGTCTACTGGGATAGTCGGTTTCTGGGAGAGGAAATAAGAGAGAAGATACACAATTGAGAGGAGAACAAAAAAGAGGGGTAATATGGAAAATAAGCGTACAAGTGTACAACAATGAGTAAATATTTCGTAACAAAATAAGTAATGAATTTTAGAATAATTTTATTTTCACTTTTCATATTTTACCTCTTATTATAAGTTAAAAAGTCGAGAAAAAAAAATAGAGTACTTCTAATAAAATTAAGCAACATAAACTTATCAAAAGTGTATTGGTAGGCAAAATAAAATTTTCTAAACTTTAGTAACTTACTAAATCGAAAAAATACCTAAATTTTACTTTTATACTTTCTATTACCACCCGTGCAGGGCACGGGTTTCAAAACTAGTATTATATTAAAGCTGAAGCCATCTGCCACGTGTCATGAACAGAAGGCTTCGGCCACATGTCAGTTCCAATTTAAATTTCAGCTTTTAGCCAAAAATATGAGTAGATATATTACATATATTATGCATGTAACTATAACATGGTATAATTATAATTACAGAATTGAAAAAAAACTGAAATCAATGTGCAATTAATATTAGTAAGTTCCACAAAATCCGCATCTAACTATGGAAATTATCTTCTTTGTTCCTAATTACATAACCTACACATATCAACATAAATTATTTCAGTTCTCACCAAATTGATTGTCTAACCTTACAATTATTCAAGAACAAAGTACAAGTGCATAAATCGCTTCAAAATAGCACAAATTCTCATTTAAGACGGGTCGAGCCGTCTTAATAAGAGTAAGTCATTCACCATTTTTTCTTCCTTTGCTTACTCAGAAACCATGCATGAGTGATTTGCTTATCTCCACAAGTTAGCGTAACCATGTTTAAATTACTAAATTTTGATTGATATAATAATTGGTATGTATATGTACCCAAATAATTTAAATGTAATTTCATTGTTTGATTATAAGACTTATTCTATGTTCGTCGTTATAAACGCCAAGGTTTATTTATTCATTTTCATACCAATTTAATATGATATATCTTTATAGGCTCATTATATATTACAGAGACGGAGTACACTAAATTATTTAGTTAGATTGCCAAGCAAAATAAATACGAGTAACTCTTAAAATCAAGTGAAAAAACTTTAGTACAAGTCTTTTTCTTAGTTAAATTCTGTAATGGGTGGCAGTTAATTCATTGATTGTAATATTTTGTTGTCCAATTCATTGATCGTAAATCAAGTAAAAAAACATTGTTATATTTTGGATGATCAATTACTAAGATTATTTTGATTACGTAAATTAAGTAGTCATGAGAATTACAATAGCGGTACTTACCGTGAGAAATTCTGTATCGATCTCGACGGCTTGTCGTATGACATATAAAATGTCATTGGATGTTTGGTCGAAAATGAAGAGTTTCTTGAGCAAGTTGTCGACAAAATTTGAATCTAATACAACATCACCTTCGCCTTTTCTTTCGGCAGTGCGAGCTGAATTTAGTACTCCCTTGATGTCATAATAACATGAGATCTTTCTTCCAAAAATGAAAGATTTTGCATTATCATTAGCTATTGTTTTGTCTCCCTCTCATCCTTGGATTTGATGAACCTGTTGGCCCAACATGATACAAAAATAAAAGTGAGACTTTTCAAAGAATTCATAATCCAATCGCAATAAAAAACGCGAAACAGATACAAGATTGGAGTTGGTAATTTTGAGGCCTAGTGTGAGAAATACTTTTTTGGGTCATTAACAACTATAATAAAATTAAACGTTAATAAAAAAATAATAAACAACGACAACAACAAAAATAATAACATGGTTGTGACAAAAACACAAATAAACATAACAATATTTGTTATAAATACTCATAAACCATAACAAAATTTTAGTAAATTGTCGTAAAGGTGAGTGTATTGTGGTAATAAATACTAATAAAACGGGGCAAAATTATAATAAATTGTCTTAAATGTATATATATTAAGGTAATAAATTCTTATAAACCGTGACAAAATTATATAAATTGTGGCAAATGTATATATATCGTGGTAAAATACATATATAGCATAAATTTACTATGACAATATACATACCTACAATAAATTTTTGTACAGGGTATCTTTGTTAACGGGTCAACATACATAAATAGTAAAACAAGTTATTTGGAGCAACATAATGCTATTAGTATTTATACATAACAGAACATAATGTCAAACAAGTTACTACTATTTGCTCTTATGGCCCGAGATTGACGCCGGATACCCATTGTTCTCTTTGGTGGATTTGGAGTGAGTTTTTTTCTGTGAAGGGTGAGATTGAGGAGGTGGTGCAGTGTACTCGTTTCGGGTTTCGGGTTAAATTGATTAAAACCCGGGTTTGGGTTTTGGGTTTATTTAGATAGGTTAATAAAGTGGGTTCATGGTAAGATAAATGGTGGAGTTTGTTCACTGATATCGTCGAATTGGAATTGGAATTGGAATTGAGGCGGAGATATAAAAATGGGGTTAAAGTTGAGAATGAAATTGAGTTGTGTAAATTGAGGAACAATGGTATGAAGTAGAGGTTTTGATGACAAAAGTTGTAAAATGGGATTTGAAGAAGATGGAAAGGCAAGAATGATGACTCTCCCTTGGCAACAAGGGACGCATTGAGGACACACTTCTAAAAGTGTCTCAAAGGTTAAGACGTAGTACTAAAGTACTCTCAAGTGATTTGTGTCTAGATACACTCGTACAAACTAGTTCCCGGGTAGACTACGCTGATGCCGGCTTTAGTTCTTCCCTGCTGTGTTGGGGTCTTGGGGATGTCTTTTATCCGCATTCGATGAAAATCCGATTTATTCAAGTCTAAAATAAGGATGGAAATTCAATTAAAATGAATGAAAGGTGGGTTGTAATTATACACTCAATTCCGCGCATTTTTTTCGAGTATGTCCCTCTCATTTCTCAACCCACAAAGCCATATACAATGCACACCAAAAATTTCAACTTAAAATTTGATCTAACTTTTTTTTGTGTGTGTGATTTTAATTTCATCCTTTTTCTATCACTATTTGTATTCATTTGTTTATCACCTGATTCACTTGTTTGGTCCACAGATGATAGATGGATGATAATTTTCACGGATGACAGACGGATAAGGTGAGATTTTAAAATGACAGATGAATGATGGATGACGGTTGAAGGATCGCCCGACCTGAACCCAATCCATTTTCATCCTTACCCTTAGTTGAGATCCATTTCTCCGTGGATTGTTGTAATTTGTTATAGAATAAAATTTAAATTTGTTAAATTGCGACATAACGCATAAGCTATAAGCTATATAAAGTTATTAACTAGCTTTGTGACCCGTAAAACTCACGGAATGTTTTGTGTTTCTTGTGATGGCTTTAGTGATTTAATACCATAAGCTTTCTATAAAAAATACTCCCTCCTAGTCACTCATTTCTTCCCCTTTCCCTTTTGCACAAAAATTAAGAAAATGAATTTCAACCACACAAAACACACTACCCTACATACATATGAATTTGGACCACACAAAACACACAACCCCACATCCAAAAAGGGAAAGAGGGAAGAAAACCCGACTTACCCAATAAAGAAAGAGGGAAGAAATGAGCGACTAGGAGGGAGTATATCATAACATATGGTGATCATCTCAACTTACATTTTTCATGCTTTGAGAATTGTACAAAGTCGGTTGGTTTTTGTAAAACGATTTTATGTATAATAAGACATTAAATTACTAGTATGTAGTATATACCTTTTTCAAAAACATGGTAATTTTTATAACTTCTTTTATGTAGTATATACCCTTATGTCCATCGCTCGCTTCCACTGAGCTGCCATCACGCCATCCAAACAACACGATACCGCTCCTCAACTGCCCTCCACCCATGCTACTGCTGCCACTCGACAAGTTCCTCAAATCATAAAACCTCAAGCCCTAATTAAAAAACCATGAAAATAATTAATCTGATCAATTAGTTGTAATTTAGAAATGTAATTCACAAGTTAAAATTCATGTTCTTCAATCAAATTAGTGTGTATAATTGATAAAAAAAAATGATGTAATTTGATAGATATATTAAATTCCACGGACCACGGTTGGAATTTGGGGGTATAAGTTTGTTTTGGGAATAGAATAAGGGTGTGCACATGTGAGGACTAACTGTAGTGTGTTGAGCTATCGGTGTGGTATTCCTTTGTTTCTTGTGCCTCAGGTGTGTTTTGTTTGTTCTCGATTCTTTGATGGCGATATCTATGGCGATCATGTGGTGTAGTGTGTTGTACTATTAGTATTAAGCATTGACATAACCTCGTTTGTAACACACTCTTAGATATCTGCTTTAGCTATGAGATTTCTGTTGGTAAGGAGGTGATATCGGCTTGATTGATGAGCATGACAAGTCCTTGCGGTCATGCGGATTTGTTGCTTTACTCTTGGGACAAGGGGCGTGATATGTGTTTGTGGATCTGACCGGGTCTTCCCCCTTAACTCAATCCGAGATTGGTGACTTTGTGCCTGGGCATGTGGTGGTTGATTCCGCTTTGCACAAATGCGCCAAGTATCGAGGCTTGTGTACGACGATGAGCTATGGTTTCTTATCTTTTTCATTCTCGTCGCTTGGGGAGTTAGAGAATAAAGACGGATGCTCTAGACGTGCTTAAGTGGAGTCAAAAATTTTCTGTGTCCCAGGATGATCTAGCGCATGTTGTTGCTCATATATTTACTAGGATTAGTTTTGCTATCACAAAAGGAGTGGGAGCGCAGATAATATGGTTTCTTGTAAATTGTTTTGAGCTTAATATAAGTCCCGTTTTATATACAAAATTAGTTCTAAAGAATAATAATAAAAAAAGATGATGATGATGATGAACTGATTTAAAATGAATTGAACTAAATGTATCTGAAATGAACTGAACTAGTTTTAAACCCGAACAAAAAAATGCACGGGTCATAATTATAAGAGTTATTATTGGATTAAAGATTATATAAATGAGCTTTATTCAAAACGTTAAACGAATAAATAAGACATAGAATAATTCCCCTAACCGGACATGAAACCTAATCTCATGTTAATTAAAAGCATATTTGGCCTAATTTGGTAAACAAAAATATGACTAAGTTTTGTTTTCCTAATTTTTTTTAAATCTTATAAGGTTTTTATGATTTCTAGAGTAATTTTTTTTGGAATTTTTAGTGTAAAACTTTTTCCTTAGACTAATATCATAAATTATTTATAAATCAAAACCAATCTTTTTTCATTTATAATTTAGTATTATTCATATATTAAAATCAAATTGTTTTAAAAAAAATAGATTTGTATAGAAAAAGTAATTAATTAACATAATCGAGGTGAGAAGGAGAGAGAAATTAATTAACAGGAAGGAGAGAAAAATTAATTAGCAGGAAGGAGAGTGGGTGAGACCAATTGCTTCTTTAGAGCAACTCCAATGGTTGCATTAAGGGACCTGCTTGCAAATACTGAAAACTTTCAAGCATTATGCTCACCATTGGAGTACAAAATGACGTTCCTACTTGCAAGCGGGTGTAGCTTTGTCAAGCTACGTAGCTTTGTCAAGCTACGTAGCTTGACTTTCAAAATAAATAAAGTAAGTAATTAAAAAATAATAAAATAATTTATATTAGGTTATTTATTAGTCATGTGGGACCTTTTAAGCTACATCCATTGTAGTTTACCATTGGAGAATGTTGTAGCTTAAAGGCATTGTTGCTTGGAAAAAGTATGTGTCAAGGTAAGCTACATGACTTTTTGTGGCTTGCCATTGGAGTTGCTCTTATTCCTTAAATTCATCAACTAATAGAAACATCCTAAATGTTTTTTTCTTTTATATAAAGTAGATTGTAGGATCCAGAATAAACTGAACTGAGATTATAAGAACTGAAATTAAGTCTAAAAGAACAAGCATAAGTTCATTTCAAATCATATAAGTATACTTTAGAGGTTATAGATTAGGTTAAAAAATGTTCTAAATTATATCCGTTGAATTCTTCTTATTATTTTTTTGGCAGCAGTAATTCTTATTATTTAAGTTAGTATGTCTAGTTTAAAAAATTTAAGCTTAACTTTTTTTTTTTTGAAAGGATTTAAGCTTAACTTGTATAGTTGTATTAGATTATCTTATGTGAAACGTGTTAAACAATGATTATATTAAAATAATAATAATAATACCGAATTATCATACTACCTCCGTCCCAATGAGAAGTTACCTATTTTTATTTTGGGATTATTAGTGAATAATTATCTATTTTCACTTTTGGTATACTTTTGAGGGTCCTTCACTCCTTGTGAATGAAATTATGTTTTGTGTGATCCAAAATCACTCATATTATTTTCTTAATCTATGTACTCCGTCTCAAAAGTCAAAAGTAATACGGAGTACATAATTATTGGTCGGGGGCAAAGAGAGTATGTATTAATCCGGCTTGCATAACCAAGATATCAAAAATCACGTGAATTTTGGTCTAATTTAATCTTAACAATAAGTCTCATTGAGGACGGACATATAAAGACAGGTCGGACTGCATCTCTTAAAGAGGTAAGTAAGAGGATAAGTAGGAATCCACCTGATGTCCCACTTGCCATCCAACTTGACTCTCTATAAGAAATAATCTAATCCGTTATTATCGAAGACGGATATGCCTGTTTTGAATGAAAATGAGTGAATTTTAACTCCTTCGTAGATCATAAATCAAAATACTATGATATCGTCAATCACAAATTAAAATGATTTGTGTGTAGTGGTAAGTGGTAACAAGGTAGAGTCGAGAATGACGTGGTATAGATATAGTCGATGACATAAATGTATCAGCAAATGTAGAAGATGATTACTTTGTTGACAACGCAACTTAGTACTTCCAAATCTACTTCTTCTTCCAACCTTTTAACCTTCACCAAACTCACATTATTATTCTCATCATTATATATCTTCGTACTTACTCTCTTAGTATTTATCGAACTCACATGCTTCATTTCCTTCAATTTTCCAATTAATTTGACCTAATTTCCACCATTAATAATACTATGATTGTAGCTCGACAGCTATGGCGAAGGAAGTCTCTCTTTCATGGCTTCCGATTCATTCATTCTTCCGCTGCTTGTTCTCCGGCGCCGGCGAGCTCACACTTCCGGCGAATTTTAGGGTTTGGAGCTCCGTCTTGCGTAATTAAGCGTCATGATCAAGTTAGTTCCAATTCTCGTTTTGTTAATTATTAAGTAATTAATTATTGCTAATTGCATTGTTTGATCGTACAACTGTAAAACCAATTAGTAATGCAATAAAGTAAATTAGGAAACATTTAAATTTTTTAACTAAAAACTTTCGAATTTTTCATTCGGCAACTGTACAAGAGAGTGTAATTCGGCGTTTTTGAGTGTTTGTTTGATGTATTGAATTGTTGATGTATGTTAATTTGTGGCTAGTGTCTTTTTTGGCGTTTGTTAAGGTATTAGACTTCATTTGGAGATAGTTTTGTAGAAATTGAGTGAATTGTTAATGCAATTGTGATTTAGCCAGGTTCTTTTCGACTTAATTTCGGGAATTTATAAGTTCATTTCAAGTGTTCAAGTGAGTTCAGTTCAGGTCCATTCAGTTCAGTTTAGCTAAACATTGTTACCGTTGTTATTTCAGTTAAGTTTAGTTCAGGTCCGGTCTGGTCCATTAAGTTCAGTTCATAAAATTCTTGTCCAAATGAGCCTATTGGATCTATGCCGATGTCAGCTAGTGTAGATGGTCATATTGGTTTAACTAATGTGGTGACTCCGACGATAATGATCAATATCTTGGAGTTGGTATGCCACCAAATGTAACAAATACTGAGGACAGTCGGAATTTTAAAAATGTATGCCAAATGGGATGGTTAGTAACGCCTGTTATGATCTATGATCCAAGTCTTTGAAATATCAGTAAAATTCTGTAGGTATTTTATAGTATTGGTCAGTTATCACAGCTGTTGAGCTGTATCCTGTTGTAGTGTTGTGTGACGCAAAATAAGGTATAGATGGCATGGATCCTATTATGCAACACCGCAACATCCGTGATGTAACACAATTTATCTGGCCTTTTTTTTTTGCACCATGCTACCTTCTTTGTCTATGGAATCCATTGTCTCCAAAATTGCTTCTTATTCTACTCGTTTCCGGAGCTTTGGTGTTCAGCTATGGAGGTTTTTATATCATCCATACTGGTTTGTGCATGTTATATTACTTCAACTCTTTATTGTTTGGCCATATGGAAACTTAAGGATATAGTCATATAGGTATGGAATTCACACTTTATACTGACCAATTTGACATTTCAAGCAAAGAGTTAGCGAGTATTTTGTGAGAAGAGTAGAGGAAGAGACGGTGTATAAAGCATATACTGTGACTCTGACGACTTGATGTCTGTAATCTCATGTAGATATATATATATTACACTTTTAAGTATCACAAATTCTCACTTGTTCGTTGTGAGGGGGATTTGACCCGTCGCCCCGTCACAAGCAAGACTTATTGTTTAAGTATATTCCGAACATTCCAAGCTCATATATAATAATTAGATTTTTGCTTTGAAGACTTGTCCCTGTACCTACATCCTTATTTTAGGACGTATTCTCTATGTCTTTAGTCTTTACGCTGAGTCATGATAAATCTGACACATATTTACTGTATCCCACAGTGATACGGGCCATACGGCCATACCAGATTCTGATGACTGATGAGTAACATGATTACTGAATCCAGCACCCATACGGACATACATATATTGATAGTTGATGTTAACTACTAAGGTTTTGCTTTTTTTTATCCTGGAAAAGTGAATCAAACCGCCTCAAAACCAAGCAACACGAAACCAGTTCTCTTGAAATAATGCTCTAGTACATTCTATTTCTGTAGAGACTTCTCCTTTGCGCGATTTTCTTGAAAGGGGTTTAAAAAGGCATTGCTTTGGATGATTTACTGTCAATGTTACTATTCTGCTATTTTTATGTTCTTCTTCTAAGAATAGTATTAATCTCTGCTCATACTCTCTATTTGTGTTGTTTTTGTAGCTCAGTCTGTGCTATTTATTCAGGGCTTGTAGCTTAACAACTCACGTGGCAGTTGAATATCCAGTGGGTGGAATCGTTGATGTACCTTTGGCACAAACAGGAGAAGGTATTGCTGAATGTGAACTTATAAAGTGGTTTGTACAGGAGGTAAATTCACTATGCTCTCAGCTTTTATCTTGTGTAGTGCATGATATAAAAATTTGGTACCAGTCGCGGTTGTGGTAATGATTGCAAAATATCAATTTACGGATGTGAACGATGCACTAGTAACAAATTTACTTCCCAGATCCTAGAATTTTACGATCCAAGATGACATGACAGATCCCAATCCTATGCCAGTGTCATCTTATTCAACGAGAAATTCTGAACATAGAATAATAACTCGAATTTATGATCCTAAACTCTTTGTGTATACGTGATGCTGATTGGTCTCATACGGGGGTGATAAGACATGTTTACAATGTAAAAGCTGTTTCACATAGCCATTAATCAGCCTTTATTTTGTAGGGGGATCTAGTTGAGGAATTTCAACCGCTTTGTGAGGTTCAAAGTGATAAAGCTACCATTGAAATTACAAGTCGATATAAAGGAAAGATCACAAGCATTCTTCATACTCCTGGTGAGATTGTAAAGGTATTTCATATTGTAGAAACTGAATTCTTAACTATGCAAACACTTAAATGGGTGATTTTACTTTATATACTCTCATTTAAGGGAACTCAAGTTAGATACTTTGATCTACGAAAGAACTAAATACTGTTTTACTTAATCATGTAACTATTCATTTCACAAATCACATTGCACTGCGCCTCTGCCCCTGTGACTTCTGATCCATCACTTGTAGAGATTACGGACAATGTAATTAGTCTCAACTTAATTACTGTGTAAGATTATGTATATAGTATTCATTTGATATTGAAGGATTGTATAGAATATATCCTAGGTCTGAAGATTATAGCTCCCTACTTGTATTAGTTAGTTAACACTCTGGCAGTGAATCCTTGCATTTTTTTTGTGTGGATAAACCCTACAGTGGGATTCTAATTCATTCCTTCTAGATCAAATGGCACAGCTACAATAACAGATTGAGGAAAATCTACTGACTTTGTAAACACTCTGAAACAATTCTTTTTTAAACAAAGACTCTCTGATGCTCACCCTAGAAATTAGGAAGTTAGTCACTTTGTTATCTAACACGTGTTATTCTTCAAAATAAATGTAATGGGCAAGGATGCTTGGACGGGCTGATTATAATGGAGGAGTTCCTTACAACTTGAACAATGATGGTGATAAAGAGACAAGAAAGTATTGTGGTTCATGGTTCTATCTGTTTGTATGGCCACACATCTTCAGCAAGTATTGTGGCTTTTATAACACAGATAGATAGTGGCCTGGCAATTGCTAGACAGTGGCCCAACAATTGCCA
>JAIUZE010016281.1:0-19605 GCA_022085475.1 Heliosperma pusillum | reverse complement strand
CGAAACATGTGATACAAGCGAATAGAATATCATATATCCAAAACATGAATATTATAAGTCATTACGTAAAATTATACGATAAACGGATCATGCGAACTATTATAAATTACGAGTTTTATAAGTTAAAGGAAAACAACACAGCCGTGTTCCAGGCCGGGCAGGGGACCGGCGGCCGGGGGGCCGGCTCAAAACACAGGGCAAAAACCAAAAATCACCCAAAACAGAGAAATGAGGTCTGGGCCGGTCGGTGGACCGGCGGCCGGTCGACCGGCTCAGAGCCCCTATACAAATTTCACATAAAACTTCAACATTGTTACTGATGTGTTCCCAGCCGGTTGGCAGACCGGCGGCCGGTCGACCGGCCAGGAACACTCCTTCATCCATGAGCTTCCTTTACATATTCAATCCATTTCAATTCTCATAAATCAATTCTAATAATCATCAACAATCAATATACATCATTAATAATCATCATATAACAACATTCATTAATCATAGCATGATTCCTAAGCTTCTAATCGTATTCTAAATACGATTTCTAGCATATAAAGCATGTAAAACACGTAAATGATACCGAGTAACCCTTCACCGTTACCTTTAAGCGTCTCTACTAATCGTCAAGCTCCTCTTCAATAAGGTAGTAGTCTTTGTCGGGATCTTGGAGGTCACCACCTACATAAGGATCATAAAAGATGAATGAAATTCACCTTGAGAAAGACGGAAAGATTGAAAAGCGAGAAAGACGATGATTTTAATATCAATACGGATAGAGGAAGGTACGGGGAGAAGAATGAGACGAACTTACGTAAATTCTATCAAGTAACGAAGAAGTTACGACAATTCTAAGATCGATATCAAAGAGGGAAAGATGAGATTTCTTAGAGAGGAAGAAAAGTTGTGTTTGATTATGAGTGAATGAATATTAGGTTAAGGAGGGAGTAGTGTGAGTTATGAAGGAAAAAGTCAAAGACGATTCCAAAGTCAAAAAGTCAAACTCGACTCAAAAGTCAAGAAAAGTCAAACTCGACTCAAAAGTCAAGAAAAGTCAAACTCGACTTAAGACGGAATTTTCATGGAATCTCGCAGAAATTCCAAATACGAACTCGGAAATTCTAAATTCGACTCGAAACATAAAAAGCTAATTTAAAACTTAATTTGCTGAAAAGATTTCGTAATATAATTCTACTAGAAAAATAGGGTACATTTCCGGGTGTTACAACTTCGTTAAGAGTGGTTGTAGAATCTGCTATAACACTTTGTTTGGAACTTTTCCAACTGACCGCAGCATCATTAAGAGTAAGACGAATCCAGACTGAGATTTTGAGTCATCTCGATCCGTTGGGAAGCTAGCATCCGCGTAACCGATTGCGCATAGCTCAGTGTCTCCTCCATAAGTCAATACCCAATCCTTAGTCCTTCGTAAGTACTTAAGGATATTTTTAACAGCCATCCAGAGTGTTTCATCTGGATTGCCTTGGTACCGACTCGTCATACTCAATGCATATGCCACGTCTGGACGTGTGCATATCACGACATACATGATCGATCCTATGGCTGATGCATAAGAAACACGACTCATGCGTTCTACCTCTTCCGATGTCTTGGTTGCCTGAGTTTTACTCAAATGCATCCCAGAAATCATTGGAAGGTACCCCTTCTTGGAGTTGGGCATGCTGAATCTTTCAAGAATCTTATCTATATAAGACTCCTGACTGAGTGATAACATCCGTCGTGATCTATCTCTATAGATACGGATCCCCAATATGCGTTGTGCCTCACCCATATCTTTCATCTGGAAATGGTTCTTTAACCATACTTTTAGCGAAGATAAGAGAGGAATGTCATTTCCAATCAAGAGTATGTCATCGACATACAATATGAAGAAGACAATCTTACTCCCACTCGACTTGACATATAAGCATGGTTCCTCGACCGATCGAGTGAAACCATTCTCTTTTATCACCTGGTCGAAACGATGATTCCAACTCCGAGAAGCTTGCTTAAGTCCATAAATGGAACGCTTAAGCCTGCAAACTTTCTTAGGATTTTTAGGATCAATGAAACCTTCGGGTTGTACCATGTACAATTCCTCCTCCAAATATCCTTTTAAGAAGGCGGTTTTCACATCCATCTGCCAAATTTCGTAGTCATGAAAAGCGGCAATCGCTAAGATTATCCAAATGGAACGCAGCATAACTACGGGTGCAAAGATTTCATCATAATGCAATCCTTGCACTTTAGTGAAACCTTTTGCCACTAGTCGTGCCTATAGGTGTCTTGTTATCCCTCTACAGAATGCTTTATCATATAATGCCATTTGCACTGAAGAGGTCGTACCTTATAAGGCAAATCAACAAGATCCCATACGTCATTCTCATACATGGAGTCCATCTCGGATTGCATGGCTTTAAGCCATAACTTAGAGTCGGAACAGGTCATGGCACCTTTATAGGTAGTGGGTTCGTTACTCTCTAGGAGCAAAATGTCATCTCTATCATTCTCCTCAACCATACCAATATATCTATCTGGAGGAATGTAGACTCTACCCGACCTCCTAGGTTCCTGAGGAATATTAACCGTAGTTGAAGTTGAAGGAACATCTTCCTCCATCGGTTGCTCGGTTGTTGGTTCTTGAATCTCCAACAGATCGAAGGTTCTATTACTTGACTTGTTCTCGAGAAACTCTTTCTCTAAGAACTTCGCACTAGCCGCAACAAAAACTCGATGTTCGGTAGGCGAATAGAAGTAATGACCAAACATTCCTTTTGGATAACCAATAAAGTATGTCTTGACCGATCGCGGGCCGAGCTTATCCTCGTATCTCCACTTGACATAAGCCTCGCAGCCCCAAACCCGAATAAAGGACAAGTTAGGGACCATTCCCTTCCATATCTCATATGGAGTCTTGTCTACAGCTTTAGACGTACTTCGGTTAAGTATAAGAGAAGCTGACAAAAGAGCATAACCCCATAATGAATCATGCACTACCGTGTGACTCATCATGGATCGAACCATATCAAGTAATGTTTGATTTCTCCGTTCGGACACACCATTTAATTGAGGTATTCCAGGTGGAGTTAACTGTAATACTATGCCAAAGTCTTTAAGGTGTTGATCAAACTCATTTGAAAGATATTCCCCACCACGTTCTGATCGAAGTGCTTTAATCTTTCTTTCCAGTTGGTTCTCAACCTTATTCCGAAATTCCTTGAACTTTTCAAAGGACTCACTTTTATGCTTCATCAAGTAGACATATTCGTATCTACTCAAATCAACCGTGAAAGTGATAAAATATATATAGTCGTCTCTTGCGTTGATTGACATAGGTCCACATACATTAGTATGTATGAGTCCTAATAGGTCATTAGCATGCATTCCAACACCTTTGAAGGAAATTCGAGTCATTTTGCCGATAAGACATGATTCACACGTGTCAAATGATTCGTAATCAAATGGGAAGATAGTCCCATTCTCAATGAGCTTCTTTACACGTTTTTTAGTTATGTGTCCCATACGACAGTGCCATAGATAAGTTTGATCTTTGTCACCAACCTTTATTTTCTTATTATTCATGTGTAATATGTCTGTTGTTTGATCTAAGATATAAATGCCATTCATGGAAACTGCTTTGCCATAAACCATTTCATTTAAAGAGAAAATACAGCTATTGTCTTTTATTGAAAATGAAAAACCGTCTTTATCAAGCACGGAGACAGAAATAATGTTCTTAGATAAACTGGGTACATAGTAATAATTATATAAATATAACTCAAATCCACTCGGGAGTTGGATTACGTATGTGTAGACACCATTTGTGTAGTCTTCCTTCACCACATAAGGGCAATCCCACTTAGAGGTGAATTTACCAACATGCTTGTGAGAGGTGATGATTGGCCTTCGCACTGCAAGTACCAGATCTCCTGCTTGGAAAGAACGAGGGCGCACTTTTTTGTTAAATGCGCGTGTCAACCTTGCTTGATAGCATTGGAGCTTTTGTTGGGCCTCTAGTCTTTTTTCATCGAGAGCCTCTAACTCTGCCAATCGCAACTTATCATTTTCATCTTCCGTGAGTCCCTCCTGAATCGCCATGCGTAAGGATGGGATCTGCAACTCTAATGGCAACACAGCTTCCACTCCATACATCAAAGCATACGGGGTTGCTTGAGTAGGCATTTTGTAAGTGGTACGATATGCCCACAATGCCTCACCAATTCTTTCATCGCAGTCCCGTTTTGACTTTGCTACTACTTTTCTCAACAAGTTGCAGAGTGTCTTATTGAAGGCTTCAGCCAAACCATTTGCAGGAGCGTTGTACATCAATGATTTGTATTGCCTGAACTTGAACTTTTCTGCCATACTTATCATCAAATGATTGAAGAATTGCTTTCCATTATCAGTTATAATTCGTTGAGGTACACCATACCTGTAAATGATCTGGGTTCGAATGAACTCCACGACATTTTCCCTTTTGACTTCCCGTAGTGTGATGGCTTCTGCCCATTTTGAGAAGTAGTCAGTTCCGGCAAGAATGTATCTGTGTCCATTCGAGGCCCTCGAAATGAGTGATCCTACACCGTCTAAACCCCAAGCTTCAAAGGGCCATGAAGAAACAGAAGGGTGTAATGGCTCTGGTGGTTGGTGTATGAAGTTTGCGTAGAATTGACAAGGCTCGCACTTTTTTGCGAAGTCCATACAATCTTCCACCATGGTTGGCCAGTAATACCCCATTCTTTTTACTCGATCATGAAGTTTAGGCCCAGACTGATGCGCACCACAAATGCCAGAGTGAGCTTCATGCATTTCTTCACGAGCTTCATCTTTACTTAAACACCTCAACCATTGTCCTAAGAAAGAACGTCTGTAGAGGGTGCCTTTGTAGTGAAGAAACTTTGGAGCGCGTTGACGTATCTCAACCTTGTGTCTAGGATCATCAGGTAGCTTTTGGTGGTCTAAGAAGTCAATGATAGGTTGACGCCAGTCATCTTCATTAGCTGTGTAGACGCATATCATGTTTGTTGCATCTACATTTTTTTCTTCTTCAAGCAATGACACTGCCCAACGATTGCAAACTGGAACTTGCATGGACTCTTCTGCCCCCAGTGCCAAAGTGGCTGCAAGGTTAGCAAGCGCATCAGCCAACTTATTGGCACTCCTCAGTACATGCCCAATATTGATGGAGTCAAGTTGATTAAGCAATTGTAACGCATGTCGATGGTAGGGAATCAGATCCTCTTTTTTTTTACTTCATATTCATCAAGGACTTGGTTTATCACCAGTTGTGAGTCCCCATATATGTCCATATCCCTAACACCTATTTCGATTGGCATTTGAAGCCCAAGTATGAGAGCTTGGTATTCTGCCATGTTATTTGAACACAACTGAGTAAGTGTGAATGAGTATGGCATGACATGATTTTGTGGAGATATGAATACAACTCCAGCTCCGGCCCCATCCCGCCTTGCGGCACCATCGAAATACATCGGCCAAGGAGGTAGAACGTCTACATAGAATATTTCTTCACCTGGTAGATCGTCTGAAAGTTCCCATTCTGCTGGGACTGGATGATCAGCAAAGAAGTCGGCAATGGCTTGACCCTTCTTAGCCTTTTGAGGTACGAACACTAGGTCATATTGTTTAAGTAATACTGCCATTTTGCAAGTCTACCAGATAATATTGGCCTTGAGAGTATGTACTTGGTGGGATCAGCTTTTGAGACTACATGTATAGTATGTGCTTGCATGTAGTGTCTCAACTTCTGGATGGCAAAGACCAATGCAAGACATATTTTCTCAATTGGAGAGTAATTCAACTCAGCTCCAACCAAGGTACGACTCAAGTAATAGAGCGCCCTCTCCTTACGATCTTCGATTTCTTGGGCACACATTACCCCCAGCGAGCGTTCCTCTGCGCGATATATAAGACAAGTGGCTTTCCTGGAATTGGTGCCCCTAACACAGGTGCGCTGGCCAAGTACTTCTGTATGTTGTCAAAAGCACTTTTGCATTTTTCATCCCATTGAAATAGAGCATCCTTTTTCATGAGATGACTGAATGGTTGGCAACGTCCAGCTAGGTTTGAGATGAACCTACGAATGTATGCTAGACGTCCTTGCAATCCTCGCAGTTCCTTCAATGTCTTTGGTTCTGGCATTTCATTGATAGCTTTTATTTTTGTTTGGTCAATTTCAATGCCTCTATATGTGACCACAAACCCTAAGAATTTCCCAGAAGTGACGCCGAATGCACACTTGAGTGGATTCATCTTAAGTTGACATTTTCTAAGTCTTTCGAAAATGGTTCGAAGGTCTTTGACATGGTCTTCCCTTTTCTTGTATTTGACCACAACGTCGTCAACATAACATTCTATTGTTTTATGCAGCATGTCATCGAAGATCTTCTGCATTCCTCGTTGGTATCTGGCGCCAGCATTCTTTAATCCAAACGGCATAACTGTATAGCAGAATATACCCTTTGGGGTTCGAAAGGCTGTTGCTTCTTGATCTTCACGTGCCATATGTATTTGATTGTAACCAGCAGTACAATCCATGAAGGAAAGTGCTTCGTGACATGTGGTTGCGTCAATCATCAACTCTGTAACTGGCAAAGGAAAGTCGTCCTTAGGGCACGCATTATTAAGGTCTCTGAAGTCGACGCATATGCGTAGTTGTTCATTCTTCTTCCTGACTGGGACAATGTTTGCAATCCAGGTAGGATATTTGACTTCACGGATAAAACTTGCCTCTATGAGTTTGTTAACTTCCTTTTCGATTTCAAGTACGAGTTCTGGCCTGAAGCGACGTTGAGATTGCTTCTTGGGACTAATGCTTTTTTTGATTGCGAGGCGATGGACTGCAATTTTTGGACTGAGTCCAGGCATTTCTTTGTAGCTCCAGGCAAATACGTCTTTGTATTCAATCAATAACTTGTAATACTCTTCTTCTTCCTCCTTATTCAGTAGAGCACTAACATAAACTGGCCGAGTATCTTCAAGAGTTACCAAGTTGAGTTCTTTTAATTCATCCACAGTCGATTGCCCCCCATCTTCAATGGTTTCAGGGGCCTCGTCAGCCTCAACATCTTCACTATCATCAGGTATCTCTTCTACCGTTATATGCTATGATGATGTCACAATTTCCGAGCCTTTCGGCTTCTTTGTGTTAGATGAGCTTGAAGAAAAAGAATTAGGTTCTTTAACATCTTTTTGTTCGCCAGTGAGAACTATTATGCGCCTTCTTACTTTTAGTGGTTCATGTTGGATGATATCCACAACTTGCAAACGCTTCATGCGAGAGGGCACTGCGCTTCTGAGATCATCACTTAGTCTTACTTCTTCTTCATTTGGTTCCAAAGAAGTCGAGAGAGAAGGGCTTTCACCACCATCTTTCTTGTTGGCCCCTAGGCGATTGAAGACTGTGTTTGAAGGACGTCCTAAACGATCACGTATTGTACCCTTCTTCTTCGTTTGCTGCGAAGAGTTTGATGATTCAGCTCCACTCACACCCTGATTTCCCAGCCTAGCGAAAACAGAAGTGGGTTTGATTGAAGGACTTGGTCTTCCCAACCTTGTGAACGTAGAAGGACGAGCTTCCACTGTGATGTGCTGAGAAGAGGCAGTAGTCCCTTTTCTACGAGCGCCAATCTTCACAGGTGCCTCAGGAGATTTATATCCAAGCCCAGCCTTTGTCGCTATGAAGCTTCCCTCTTGTTTGAATAACTCCTGCTGCGCTTTATTAAGACCATACGGCTCTACTTCTATAACCATGCCGAGAGGAGTTGGTTTTGTAAAGTCGTACCCAGCCTTTGCTAATAGCTTGTAAGCATTAGAATCAAATGCTCCCTTGCTTTGCTCTTCTGAGGACTTTCCAGATGAACATACGAAACCACTTGGAGGAGGTTTCACGATTTTTGTTTGAGATGAACTTGGAAGAGGTGTGATGATTTTGGCCACCCATTCTTGTTTAACCACATTACTTGTCTTTCTGTCCCTAAACTCTGTCTTTGATGTTGGACACTCTGCAAAAGGACTCTCCCCATCTTTGCGGCGAGACTTTGGGATGTAACGCAGTACTGGTGGTGTATTTTTCTGCAGTAACTCTTGTTTTTTAAGTGACGCAACATGAGGAGTAGTTGTTTTGCTAGCCGTGTTAACTTTTGGCTCAACATTATTTTCTTTTGCAGGATTTAAAGCTGCATCTTCTTCGATAATGTTCTTTTTTAGCTTACCTTCTTTTCCAGTTGAGAAGATGGTGGTTGGGATGAACTCGCTTGGCGCACCATGCTCGTCGAAAAACTTTAAATCTGCGAAGAATGCGTCAACCTTGAAGAACGGTTCGGAATCTCTGTCTATTTTTGTAACAACCCGAAAAGTACCCAATTTTTCTAGTAAAAATATTTACTAACACTTTTCAGTAGAACTTAAGTTTTTAAAATAGGAATTTTTGTTCCGAGTCTTATTTTGAAATTCCGCGTTCGTATTTGGAATTTCTGAGAGATTTCATGAAAAGACCGTTTTTAGTCATCTTTGACTTTTCTTGACTTTTAAGTCGTCTTTGACTTTTCTTGACTTTTAAAAGTCGTCATTGACTTTTTCTTGACTTTTAAGTCGTCATAAACTTTTCTTGACTTTTAAGTCATTTTTGACTTTTCTCGAATTTTAAGTCGACTTTGACTTTCGTTGACTTTTCCCGACTCGGTTCATAAGTTTGAAGACCGAAATTTTATTTAAAAAATATTTTTTTGATTTATTTTTATTTAGATTTATTAAGATTTATCATAATTTAATATAATTATTTTGAATTTATTCGGAATTTAAAGAATAACTTTTACGGTTTTAACCGAACGTCATTTAACTATTCCCGACTCATCGTAAATCCCGAAACGAAATCAAAACTCGACTTTGGCATGAGTCACACGCGCGTGTCATCGTTTTCCACTCACAATTAGATATTTTAATTATTTTGATTAAACTAATCAAAATATCTAGATATTTAATTACTTTATCGATCCGTCAACGAAGATTACGCAAATCGCTCAAAAACAGACCGATTCCTCACCATACCACACGGCTCCTTTAGTCCTCTAATAGGGCTTGATATTTTCATTACTTTTGATTACAATATCATAATATCTAGATATTTATTAACTTTATCGATCAGTTAACGAAAATTACGCAAAACGCTCGAAATCAGATCCGTCTTCTCACCATCCCACACGGCCCCTAAGTCCTATAATAGGACTAGATATTTGTCTTTCTTTTGATTATTAATAGCATAATATCATGATATTTAGTGTAATTAACTTTATCGTTAATTATATTTAATCGTTTACCGTAAAATAATTATTAAACGCGAGTCAATTACGTAACAACAATTTCAAAACCCGACATCCTTATTTGCCTATATTTACACGGCACACACAACCCACATTACTCACCAACAACTTTTCATTTTACAATAAATCAAATAAAGATCAAAATATCACTTTCTTTAATCGTTCTTCGTGTTCTTCGTCGTTCATCATTTGTTATTCATTGTTCTTGAGCAAAACCTTCATAAAACCTTCATTTCTTAATTAAATCCGTCCTATCTTATATTTCTAGACTCTCCTCTTCGCTCCCCATCTTCACGTACGGTTTAATTTCAATTCCGTCAAGATCGTTTTCAACACTTTAATTATGAGAAATTAAGTTTTAAGTTCTAATAAGGTTTTTCTTGTCATTTCTTATAGGGGAAGATTTTGAAGACGAGTTTGGAGACTCGTATATTTTGGGTGAAGATTAGTAGAAGGGTTTCTTATTATATATACTTCTTATTATTTTGGTGCTAAGTGGTTTGCTAGCTAAGGTAACAATTCCGATTTACTCGACGAAATAATGTCACATAGCTTTTAGTTTTTGTTATTTATGATTTTAGTTAGTAACATAGCCTTTAGTTTTTGGTTCATGTTATGGTTAATTAAGATTTTAGTTAGTAACATAGCCTTTAGCTTTGGTTTATTTAGTTTTTGGTTCATCTTTGTTTTGGTTCATGTTTTTATGATTTATGGATTTTTAGTTAGTAACATGCTAAGTAGTGTTATTATTATGTTTTTATGAATTTATAACATATTATTTGTTATTGACATATTTTTATGATTTGTTCATAATCATGATTTTGTATGGATGATTGTTAAAAATGGATGTTTTTAATTAAAAATCATGTTGAAATAAATTGGGGTTGTTGTAGTGGTGGTGGCCGAAATGGTGGCTGAAAACCGGACCCAAACCAGGCCGGTTCAGGCCGGTTCAAGCCCGGTCCAGGCCGGTCTGGGCTGGTTCATGGTGGGTCCGGGTTTTGGTCTTTGGGTTGTGTCGATGTTTGATTGTTATGTTGTTGTTTTGACGGGTTTTAATTATGTTAAAGCATGCGGGAATTAATTAGAAACGGTTTTAGTAAAATCGTTAAAAGGCTAAAACAGGCCCAAATCTGTCCGTGGGGGCCCAGTTCAGGCCGGGTCATGTTGGCCCAAAAATCAGCCCGTGGGTCCCACTTTGGGACTTGTGACGGTTTTTGAGTTATCGTCATTTTTATCGTGTTTTGTAATAATTAGCAAGTGAGAAATATTAATAAGTAAAATATTTAATTAAAAGGGTTTTTCATAAAATTATTATTTCTCACATGTTAGAAATTATAAGACGAGATCGTAGTTTAATTGGATATCATTTAAGTCAAGCGGGGGTTTACGTAAGATTGAATAATTCACATGTTAGAAGTTTTAATAAAATAACATGTAATGAATATGTTGACTTTTATGTCTTAGTCTGTGTGGTAAAGACTCTGTTTCTAGCCGGTTTGATCCAACGGGTTTGGTCAAACTAAGATCTAGTCAGCCCCGTTTTGACTGATGACCCGTCGCGGGACTCGGGTCGGGGATTTGTCTTCAAGTAAGGTTGTATTTAATTAATGAATTAGCCTTAGTAAATATGAGGCGATATGTTATTTGGTTATGATTTATATGCAATTAGTCACATGTTAGGAAATGGTTTCCGTGACTGTTTAATTATATGGTTGGTGTCGTGTTGACTAAGTACCCATAGAGCATTATGAGTATATGGTGTATTGACCATTCTAATTCTAAATGAGTATCTTGGACCATGACATTGATAGGCCTTACCAACTTTAACGAGTATATGGAGTCCACTGCTTGATAGCTTTTGTGTCTCGGCTTGGTGGGTTTATATCCAAGTCGGGGCATGGCTGCCTGATCCGTTTTGGGACTTGAGCCAGCTTAAGTACTAGCCATCTCTGCTTAGGGGGTCGCCTAGTAGAGTTTCTCATAGACGGTTATGTCATGGGACGGGGAATGGAATAGCTGTTGTCGCTAGGTATGATCAGTCTAGGACTAGGATGTTTTCCTACCTTGTGGTATAGCCTCGAGTTACAGAAGTCGACTATTGACGGTTCTAAGAACTTATGCCTGTTTGTAGAAGTATTGGTCTTTCATGTTTGTATGATTCTATGAGTTCTAGAAGGTGAGATGCAAGCCGGCTAGGATTGATAGAGTTTGGATTAACGGTTGTTAACTGATTCAATGATTACGTGTTGATTAGGGTTTGAGTGTATCAGGGCCATGTTACATGGTAACGCTGAGCCAGCATACCTAGCTCCCTACTCGGTTATATTTTATTATCGGATTCAACATGAAAGCTTTCATATGATAGGTTATATGTTAGTTAATTGTTTCATAACATGAAAAGCATATCATATATGTTAAGGTGTTGTATTTTCTATATACATTGCTTTTATGTTATTCATGTTTCATTAAACTCGACATGTCGTGGCTGGGAGAACTCGGAGTTACTCCCCACTGACTGTGGCTTCCGTGTTTATATTTAATGCGGTCGAACAGGTGGTGAATGCATATTTGGGGTACATTGACGAGCTAGCGAGCGAAGTATTGACCTTGGACCTATATTCGGTTCTTAGATTGTATATTATTATACACTCGTTTCATTTCCGTATTTATACGGGAGATATGTCTCCCGTCTTGTATATTTCTTTTGTAGAATATTATTTACGTTTTGTAATGACCTTTTTATTTTATGACACCTTCGTTTTGTACTATCTTATTTCTTTTATGTATTTAAATAATTTTTTTTCTTTCCGCAAATTTGAGGGTGTCACACAATCTGTAAAGAGTTTTCGTAGTTGTTGGAGGCTTATAGCATGTGAAGAAATAAGGTTTAAAGTAAGTTATACTAAGAAGAATGTTATCAATTATGGTAATTGACCAATGGATATAATCTAAGGGGGATTTTCGGGGAAACCTTATTGGCCCATTAGTGTTTTGATGTCAATAGAGAATGCTAAAATTAGTAAAGTATGTGTTGATTTTAATGATCAATCAGGGATTTGAGATATACCATAGTTTTGTGGATGCGAGATGATGGCGAAATGTATTGTGAAGTTCTCAAATAACGGTTAATTAAGACTGCTAAATTAATTTCAAAATGTGATAAATGGAGTTTTATAAGGCTTAAGGTGAATGATGTTACGACTGTGTAAATTCGAAGAATTAAGTTATTGATTACTAGAATTTCATGCGGAATCGGATTTAGTGAAATCATTAATAACTTTATATCATTTGGCGATTTGAGGGGTAAATTTGTTTCCATTTTTGAGGTAAAACAGATTTAAGAGTTTTGGTTTAAAGGAGTTAGTAAGACCGCAAGAGGTTAATGTATTTTGTGGAATACGTGTATATGTGTAATTGTAGATGAAAATACTAAAGATAGAAGATGCAATTGGATGAAAGAGGAAGTGCTGATCGTTTCTCGCGAAACTAGAAAATGGACCAACATAGCGATCGATTATTAACCATGAGTAAAGAACGAGAATTAACCATGAGTTGTAGATAAGTTGTTGTTTAGGGTATCACTTAGGAGAAGGGTGATGCGATTTCATAAGAAAGGAAAATTAAGCCTAAAACCATAGACCAATACGAGACCTTGGAAGTAATTGAGGAGGAGTTATGGTCAACCAATGACGGCCGCACTTAGGAAGCCGAGGAAACCTTGGAGCTTAAGTATCTAGAACTATTTTAGCTAAATATTTAGGTATGAGGACGTAACGTTCTTTAAGGAAGGTACGATGTAACACCCACGTCTTTCCCTTGTATATTAAGGAATGAGGTTATACTTGTTGCTCCTAGAGGGAAGTTTTAACTTCGAGGACGAAGTTTTTTTTTAAGGAGGGTAGATTGTAATACCCGTAAAATTATTCAATAGAAGTAAAAAAGGAACTTAAAAATTAAGCGTAATCGAATTTAGCAATAAAGGATTTTAAAAGACTAAAATCTTGTTTTTTTTTGGCAGCGGTAAAATAGAGTATCTTACAAAGTACAAACCCAACTCTCAGAGTCGGATTTTATTATTACATAATTCGCATAAGAAAATAAACTAAGTACTGGGTTGATGAGCATAGCAGGCTTCTTGAGTGGATGATCGGAACTGGCTAAGTAGACGCCCATTTCTTTTCTCTTCCTAACTAGATGAGCCTTAGAGGAGTACCTACGACAAGACACACTTACGCCACGAAGACGTAGAAATTTTCTAAAGAAGGATCTACTTGAAAGACAAGTAGACAGAATATGTCTTGGAGATTCATCCCCTTGGCTATAAATTTCTTTAGGAGTGATCAAAAGAATCAGCATATATAAACCATATCAAAGGACATCCCAGACCAATTTTGTTCCAGTCCATAAATGCTACAAAGCATTGTCTAACGGGTGCAACCTGAGCGAGAAGCACACCTTTCGTAGAAGCTTCATAAAAGCCATTATTCCTGCAAAAAATTACACTTTGCTCCGAGCAAAGACCCGAACGAGCAACCCAGCAATTAACCTCGTAATTTAAATTGATTTGAATAACCTTATAATAGTTTATAATTAAAACTAACAGGAAACAAATAAATTGATAATTAAGAGTCATCAAATGATTGAGAAAACCACCGCATCCAACCCAACCAACGCCACTACCAAGTCCCTACTCGCCACTACCAGACACATCCTGACAATAAAATGACCCACCAATCCTGATCTCACTCCGAACAGAAAAGGACGAACTCAATCACCGTGACCAACACAACATTCCCAACAGACATCCAACCCATCTAAAGCAGACCACAAACCCCAAAAAAGACTCGCACATGCCAAGACTTTACATGCAAGACCAAATTTAACTACCAGCAACAAACACGAAACCGGAGACATCGACGGAGACACGAAAAAGGACCGATAGGTGAGGGAGGGGGCGAGGGGGAGGGGGAGCACCTAATCGACACAGACCCGTAACCGTAAAGAAGCTCCAAAACTCAAGAGCAGATGAGCTATACCCATCAATTAGACCCGACAACGACAGGTAGAAAGAGATCCATACCAGGTGTGGGGGTAGGGGCGAGGGGAAGGGGGAACACACCTGGAAAACATGTAAAGACGGCAAGGCAAAGCACATGATCGGAGGAGTCCACGAAAGATCAACCCACAACCCACAAAACCAACGGGTCCGACGATTGATTGAGATTCGCCAAAGAGGTGGAGTGAAATAAGGACGGAGGGGTTAAAACACAAGGGGAGATGTACTAATTCGCCGGAGACAGGCCAAGAAAAAGCCCATCTCCGGCGAAGGGGTAGGGGGAGCAGGGTAGGAAGTGTGTGGATAGGGGAGGCGGCGGCACAAGTGTAAGTTTAGGGTTTTAATTTATTTAGAGAGAGGGAGATGATTTTGTTAGAGAGAGAATGTTGATTCTTAAGATGTAGGTTAAAAGACTAAAATCAATGGAGATAAAATGGAAGATCTAGTGTCGATATAGTTATCGCTTCGTTGTTAATCGGGTACGAGTTTGGGGAAAGTAATCAATAATAAAATAATTATGTGGAACATTATAAATATATATCTATGAAATAAAATCCGTACATAAGAAAATATGAGGTAGAACAAATAAAATCTTGACGTTAGTAATTGGTAAAAACCGTCGAACAATTGTGTGCGTAATAGACCGTCGTGTCATTTAAAATTTCCGCCGCCCAAACCCGTCTCCCATGCATCACAAATCTGGAAAATATAAGCCATGATCATGCCTAGGAACCTACCTACTTAAGCATACAAAATGGACTAATTTATGCAAAGATTCCCTTCCCCTTTGTCCCCCATTTGTGACACTACACACCTCCCCATTCACTCTCTTTTTCTCTTCTCAAAAACACACTTACCTAAACACTCAACCCTCATTATTTTCTCCACTCCATCAGATTTCAAAACACCATTTTACAAAAAATATAGAGAGAGAGAGAAAAGAAGAGGAGGAAGAAGAAGGAGCATTGTAGGTGGAGGATCTTGCCTAGCTTATGTTTTTCACCACGTAAGGAACATCCAAAACCATTTTATTTATGTTTAAATATCTTCACAACAAATATTCATATGTTTCTTAAACTATAAACTTCAACAAACAAGCCTCCATTCATGCATGCATAGATCTAAGCAAGTAACAACCATTGAAGTGTCAAAATCCGTAGTTTGATTATGAACAGAATATTAATCGGACTTAAACTCGTTATTTTCATGTGAAATTAATATATGTTGTACCTTATGATGTTATTAAAATGCTCAGAAAATTTTGTAGTCCTTACATGCACCGTTTTAAAATGCAAAATAGATTAGTAAAACCTGTTTCTGGGTAACTCGGGATTGCATGTCACACTTAATGAGTTATAAAAGTAATCTATTGAACGATTTAATGTCTCATATTTTAACATAGTAATATCCTTTGATTTTAAAGCATGTTAGGCTCTGGAATAAACTAATTTCATTCTGTTAAGACGGATTTATGCATTGTTACTTTTGTTGTCTCAAAATCCGACACATTCTGGCAAAACATGATTTTGGGTATCTTAAACTCCGTTTTAGACTTAGCCCTTCAAATACTTAAAGTTAGTAGACTCATAAAGGAATCTACACAAACGGACCAAGATTTAAAATATGATGCTTTCATGTTATTATGATTTTTACAAGTTCGTTCAATAATCTGGAAAAAACGAGATTAATGAGTATAATAGTTTTACTAGTGAAAACTTGTCATCTTCATAAAAGGCTTTTGAAATTATAATTATTAACATTTTTAACATCCCATATTTTAATACACAAATTCTTATTTCAGACGGACTAATTCCGTCTGAAAAATAAGACGGGATTATGTTGCCACTTTTTGATAAAATGTAACCACAGCTTATATCAACTTGTTTTCAATAGTGGTTACATCTAACTGTAAAGTGGTGACAAAATCCCGTCTTATTGCTTCAGACCAAAATATTCCGTTTGAAGCAAGACCAACTGCTTTTAATATGTTAAACTAGTAGGAAAGTAGAGCACTTTAGATTTTCGAATCTTGGCATTTCGATTTGTTAAAAACATTTCCCACCTAATAACATATAAAGCCTCGTTTTTGGACAAATTTTGTTAAACTGTAAATTAGTACAACTTAGAGACCTTTTTAGGCCTTGACTCTCTAAATATTAAAGTTAGGGGACATCTCAAGGAATTCAACCCCACTAACCACTTATCAAAATGATTAGTAAGGAGAGAGATACGACAGTTTAAAGTTTCTGTTTCTGACTGAAAAATCGTGAAGGGTAGTTAGGTTAATATAACTTGGTTAATCTTATTGCATGTATGCTTATGTCTAAACCAAACAATAAAAGAATTAATAAATCATTCATATACATTCTGGTCTTATGCTTAAATCATATGATAGACTATAGAGCGGGATGAGTTAGTTAACGGAACATAACATAATAGAAACCGTATAATTCAAGTAATGTAAAACAAGAAAGTTAAGAACCGACTTGGATACATTAGTAATCGATGCACCCGTATATGTGCGTGGGAACCAAGACTTCAGCTGGTATTACTGCTTCTATTTCGAATACCAGGCTGAATGGTGTTTACCATGTGGCTGTCTTGGGCGTTGTTCTGTTTTCCCAGAGTACCAAGGGTAACCCATGTGCCCACTTTCCTCCCAGCTCCTCCAACTTCTTCCTTAGATTTTCTATGATGATTATGTTGCTAGACTCAGCTTGCCCATTGGACTGTGGGTTCTTATGAGCATATTTTTTTAGTGAGATGTTCCACCTACTGCAGAATCCTTCCATGTTGTCTGACACAAACTGTGAACCATTGTCGCATATGACCTCGAATGATATTCCGAATCTATAGAGTATGTTGCGTTTTATGAAGGAAATGACTTGTTTGTCTTTTACCTCCGCGAACTGCTCTGCCTCTATCCACTTGGAGAAGTAGTCTGTCATTGCAAGCATATAAGTTCTGTTTTCGGGAGCTCTAAGCAATGTGCCTATAGTGTCCATTCCCCATGACATGAACGGCCATGGTGAAATGATAGGATGGAGAGGTTCTGCAGGCTGGTGGATCAGTGCAGTTCTCTGGCATGCGTCACATTTTTTACATGCTGCATGGCATCTATGCGTAGGGTGGTCGATAGCCTTGTCTGAGTGCCTTGTTTGATAGACTACTGCCCCCTGCATGGTTTACACATTCACTATTGTGGATGGCATGCATGACAGTCTGTGCTTCTGCTTTGTTTAAGCATGTTAAGTAGGGTCCCGTAAGTGACTTTCTGAAAAGAACGTCATCTATTAATATAAATCTGCACGCCTTTATTCTGAAACCTCTTGCTTCCTTTGCTCCAGGTGGCAGTTTACCATCCTTGAGCCAATCGATGTAAGTTTCCCTCCAATCTGCCTCTCTTTCCTGGTTCACCATTATTCCTTTGTGACTTTCTTGTTCCCCTTCGGTCTCCTGGATAACTACTGCTTGAAGGTCGCCGGTTTCAGGACGTGCACTATTGTGATACTTGACAGTTCAGTTGGTTTGAACGTTGCTCCTAGCGTGGCTAAGGCGCCCGCTTCTACGTTTTGATCCCTAGGGATCTGCTCAATCCCAAAGGTATCAAACTTCTGCTTCAACTCTTTTTCTACCTCTAGATAGGCGACCATCTTTGAATCCATGACTACTTAAGCATCTTTCACATGATTCACTATCAGGAGGGAGTCGTAAAATACCTGCAGATTTCTGACTCGCAGGTCTAGTGAGAGTTGCAGACCTAGAATAAGTGCTTCATATTATGCCTCGTTGTTTGTCGCCTTAAATTCACATTGCACAGCTTGCACTATCAGGTCCCCTCGCGGAGAGCGAAGCACCAGCCCCACTCCTGCTCCCCTTTGGTTTGATGCCCCATCAATATGCAGTGTCCAACCCTCATTTCCAGCGTTTTCACCCATGACTAGTACCACTGCTTCAGCTACACCCTGTGGCCCTGGGCTAAATTCTGACAAGAAGTCTGCTAGGACCTGTGACTTTATCGATGTTCTAGGGTCGTATCGGATGTCGTACCCACTTTGGTGAACAGACCTTTTGGAGAGTCTTCCAGACAGCTCGGGTTTTTGTAATATAGACCTCAAAGGGTAACTGGTCACCACGTGTATAACGTGTGACTCAAAATAGGGGCGCAGTTTATAAGATGCAGTAACAAGCGCTAATATTAATTTTTCAAGGGATGTGTACCTGGTTTCCGAAGGGAGTAGGGATTTGCTCACGTAGTAGACGGGTTGATGCATCTTACCCTACTCTCTTACTAGGACCGCTCTAACTTCTACCTCTGTTACTGCCAGGTATAGGAGCAGGAGTTCCCCTGGCTCTAGTTTGGCTAGTAGAGGAGGTGAGTTAAGATAGCATTTTAGCTCTCCGAAGGCCGCTTCATGTTCTGCTGTCCACTCAAACTTTTGGTTCTTTCGCAGTACATTGTAGAACAGTTTGCATTTATCCAAAGCTCTAGAAATGAATCTGCTCAGTGCTGCACATTCCAAACTAAGCTTTGGACATCTTTTGGTTTTTCCGGTGATTTTAGCTGAAGTACTGCCTTGGTTTGCTCCGTGCTGGCCTCTATTTCTCTCTGGTTCACCAGATATCCCGGAAACGTTTCTGACGACACCCCGAAGGTGCATTTGGATGGGTTCAGCTTCATCTTGTACTCCTTCAGGGTACAGAAGGTGTCGGTTTGGTGCTCCATGTGCTCTTCTGCTTTCTTTGACTTTACCACCATGTCGTTGATGTATACCTCCATTGTATCCCCAATTTGTTCCTTGAACATGTTGTTTACCAACCTTTGATAAGTTGATCCTGCATTCTTCAAGCCGAATGACATCACATTATAGCAATAGATTCTTCTTTCTGACATGAAAGCGGTTTTCTCCTGATCTTTTGGATCCATTTTGATTTAGTTATACCCACTCCAGGCGTCTAAGAAGGTTAACATCTAATGTCCTGCAATAGCATCGACCATGACATCTATGTGCGGTAATGGGAAGGGATCTTTTGGGCATGCTTTATTTAAGTCTGTGAAGTCTACACATGTAACAACCCGAAAAGTACCCGATTTTTCTAGTAAAAATATTTACGAACACTTTTCAGTAGAACTTAAGTTTTGAAAATAGGAAATTTTGTTCCGAGTCTTATTTTGAAATTCCGCGTTCGTATTTGGAATTTCTGAGGGATTTCATG
>JAIUZE010016279.1:0-13413 GCA_022085475.1 Heliosperma pusillum | reverse complement strand
GAGGGTTTTATGATGATTTTGCTCAAGAACGACGAAGAACAAATGAAGAACGACGAAGAACGTTCAAGAACGATGAAGAACGATTCATTTGATCTTAAGTTGATTTGTTGTAAAATGAAAAGTTGTTAGTGAGTAATGGAGGGTGAGGGAGCCGTGTAAATATAGAGGGAGTATGGAGTCGGGTTTTGAAATTGTTGTTACGGAATTGACTCGGGTTTAATAATTATATTACGGTAATCGATTAGATATAAATATACATTAAGTTAATTAAATTAAATATCTAGATATTATGATATTGTAATCAAAAGAAATGAAAATATCAAGGCCTATTAGAGAGGAAGGAGCCGTGTGGCTTTGTGAGAATTCGGGTCTGTTTTGTAAACGATTTGCGTAATTTTCGTTGAGGATCGAATAAAGGAACAAATATATAAGATATTTGTATTAGTTTAAATCGAAAACAATTAAAATATATAAAGTGAGGGAAACCGATGACATGGGCGTTTGTGACTCAATGCCAAAGTCGAGTTTCGGGTGTGTTCGGGAGGGATGAAGATGAGTCGGAATAGTAAATGATTCCGGGGTTTAAACCGTAAAACCTTATTATAAATTCCGAATAAATTCAAAATAATTTTATTAAATTATCATAAATTCCAATAAATCTAAATAAAAATAAATTAAAAATATTATTATTTTTTTAAATAAAATTTCGGTCTTCAAACTTATAAGGCGAGTCGGGAAAAAGTCAACGAAAGTCCAAGTCGACTTAAAAGTCGAGAAAAGTCAAAGATGACTTAAAAGTCAAGAAAAGTTTATGACGACTTAAAAGTCAAGAAAAGTCAATGACGACTTTAAAAAGTCAAGAAAAAGTCAAAGACGACTTAAAAGTCAAGAAAAGTCAAAGATGAATAAAAACGGGATTTTCATGAAATCTCTCAGAAATTCCAAATACGAACTCGGAATTTCAAAATACGACTCGAAACAATAAATTCTATTTTAAAATCTCAAGTCTGCTGAAAAGTGTTAGTAAATATTTTTACTAGAAAAATTGGGTACTTTTCGGGTTGTTAAATAATGCATCGAGTAACCCTTCACCGTTACCTTTTCGCGTCTTAAATCGATTTCTAAACCTTCCTAGTCTCCACCTACATACAATTAGATAATAAAAGATGAATATCATTCACCTTGAGAAAGACGGATAATTTAAAAAGCGAGAAAGACGGTAATTTTATTACCAATACGGATAGTGGAAGCTAAGAGGGGAAGAATAAGACGAACTTACGTGAATTTGAGCAAGAAACGAACGAGTTATGACGAATCTAAGCTTGGATGATTATGGAATCTAGGTTTTGCTTTGGGTTTCTTAGTGATGAAGTAATGGTGAGTTGTGAGAATGAAATAGGTTAGGAGTAGTATGAAGGAAAAAGTCAAGAAAAAGTCAAAGACGACTTAAGACGGGTTTTACTTGAAATCTCGCGGAAATTCCAAATACGAACTCGGAAATTCTAAATTCGACTCGAAAAATTAAATTCTAAATTTCGCTGAAAAGTATCCGTAAAATATTTTCACTATAAAAATAGGGTACATTTGCGGGTGTTACAGAGTTGAAAACAATTCTTCAGAAAGTAGTCTCAAGATCTAGAACCGACTGGAGTAATAAGCTCGATGACACCTTATATGAGCTTATCGCACAGCTTTCAAAACCCCGATTGGAACATCTCCCTATCGGTTGGTTTATGGAAAGGCATGTCATCTTCCTGTCGCGTTAGAGTACAAAGCTTACTGGGCTATCAAAGAACTCAACTTAGACACTAAGCTTACCGCTGATAGACGACTTTTGCAACTCAATGAGCTAGAAGAATTTCGTTTGCAAGCTTACGAGAATTCTAGAATCTATAAAGAGAAAACGAAGCGTTGGCACGACAAGAGGATAATTAGAAAGGAATTTAATGTCGGTGACCAAGTACTTCTTTTCAACTCCCGTCTGAAAATTTTTCCGGGAAAACTTCGATCACGATGGTCTAGACCATTCACTGTCACATATGTTAGCAAGTACGGCTATGTGGAACTAATGACTAGCAATGGTGAGAAATTCAAAGTCAATGGACACAGACTGAAACTCTACTATAGCAATTCTATCATCGGATGCTTAGATATTGTCTATACGGAGCGTCAATCCCCAACCCAATGATTTCATAGAAGAATTCGTCGAGCAGGACGTTAAACAAGCGCTTCTCGGAAGGCAACCCGTGTTTTCCCTTTTTTGCATTCTTATTTTTGTTTTTTCCCTTTTACGTTGTTTTGTTAGATTTCTTTGCAGATGAAAGAGTTTTGGAAGAATCTCTGAAGACCTTCCTTGTCAAGTCCAAAAGACTAGCTTGGGGAAGTCCGCGCTGACTAGTAAGCTTCATTCTTCTTTCATTTTTCCTTTCTTCCCATTAAGCGTCTCGTTGCATATTTTGTCTTTGTGCTCACATTGAGGACAATGTGATGTTTAGCTTGGGGGAGGGATTGCATTTTTGCATTTTCCCATTTTGCATTTTAGTTGTTTATAATTTTCATATTTTGAATAAAAGAGAAAGAGACGATTTTTGAGAAAATTTTAAAATTTTGAACACAATTGAATGTTTTTCATGCTTTGCTTGCTTGTTTATTATGCTATCATGTTACATTTCCCAAACTTAGAGCTTTCAAAAGATAATGATTACATATTCATTGAATTGTGCATACATGGGGAAGTCTTGTACACAGTAGGCATGGGATGAATCTATAGATGAGTACGCTTGATCTTGACATTTGGCAAGTTACATATATTGTAAGGTAGAACCTCCTTAGACTGGTACATCTATACCCAGTCTCATTTAGGTGTGTGTAGTTCTCCTTGTGATGTGTGTCATGTCAAAACGCATAAGTATGCTTCTCATTTCATTTCTATAAGCATTGCATTCATGATTCACTAAGATTTGAAGCCTTTTTCACTTTAATTTGCCCCTCAAAATATTCATACAAATGCTTCACAAAAATAATAACTACAAATAAAAACTGCCCACCTTTTGAGCTAGTAGCTAGACTATGGTGTATGGGTGTTCTTTTGAGAAGATTTGTTCTTATCTGTCAAAGTGAATTTGGAAGAACGAAATTGTTCAAAAAGTGATGTTATGTTCAAAAGAAAAAAAAAAGAAGAAATAATAGAAAAAAAAATGAAAAATCGAAATAAAAGAAAAAAAGAAAAAAGAAATAAGAGAAGAAGTTGTGAGTATCTCCTCAAAATGTCAAATCAGTAGAAGGAGTTTACCCTTGTGTTTCGTGTGTAATAAGCCAATTTGTTACTTCTGGCTTCGTTTTTCGTCTTTTGGGAATTCATCGAAAGTTTGGATTGAGTATTCATTTATTATTGGTCAGTTGCTAGCTCATTCTAACCTTCACATTGACCATAACTATTTGTCCACCTTTCACCCATTTCCCAAAGCCTTCTTCTTATTTTTCGGCTTCTTTTCTATGTGCATTGTGATCTTTAACTTGTGTTTTGAATTGTTTACCATATTAGATTGCGGGCACATTTTCATAAGTCGTAGATAGGTGAGTGTATCAAAAACATTTACACATAAAGAAATCACCTTTTGCATACATGAGCGTTCGAGTGTGCCGTGAGAGTCCATCTGTCAAAAGATCATGCAAGAGCCGAAAATCTATAGTGAAATTCTTTGTGCTACGCCGTTATGTAAATCTCAGCCATGTTTATGTATCATTCTTGCCCACGTTGTTCTTGGGTAATGATTCATTATGTTTCCAAAGTTTTACGTTGAGATTTGTTTCTTGATGGTATAGTAGCCAATGCTTGCAACCTTGTCCTGCTATTGCTTGTTATGTTTGCTTGAGGACAAGCAAAGGTTTAGCTTGGGGGAGTTTGATAAGTGAATATTTGTATGATTTTAACCCCCATTTTAGCTCGGTTTTATATGTCATTTGTGCTTTGTTAAGCCATTTTATGAGCTAATATCGTCTTCTAGGCGAATTCCTTTGTTCTAACCTGTTTTGTAGGGAAAGTGACGTTTCTACGCCCTTTTTCTATATTTCCGAGCATTTGCCGAGACCCGACGATTTGAGAGCAAAGCCGTTTGAGTTGTGGAAAGGAAAAGAGCCAATCATTAGCGGAAGAAATCATCGCTTTACATCAAAACCCTATCAACAAACCGGATTGGAGAGTCAAGGGGGATGATTGATAAGTGAATATTTGTAGGTTTAACCCCATTTAGCTGGTTTTATATTCATTGTGCTGTGTTAAGGCAACTTTATGAGATAATCTCGTCTTCTAGGCGAATTCCTAGTTCGAACCTGCTTTTGTAGGAGAAAAGTGACGTTCACCGACACACCACTGACCCACATACACACGAGCATTTGCCTAGAACACGACGATGCGAAGCAAGCTGACCAAGTTGAAAGGCATTTTCAAGAAGGTTCACTAATTCAAAAGAGAGAAGAAGCAAAGACGGTTTTGTAGTTGTCGGAAGATCAATCAATTAGGCGGAAGAATTCATCGCCTTGCATCAAACCTTATCAACAAACCCGACTCAAGAGGTCAAGGGGGATGTTGGAAGTCAAGTCAAAGCAAAGGAAGATGAAACGTTAGTCAAGAGCTTCTAGATGTCAACTTACCCGATCGGGTAAGTGTGTACCCGATCGGGGATGTGTGCTGATCCGAGCATGGCGGCTTCTTCTTCCTACTTTTGTCCTATGTGTTTAATGCCCGACCTCTTCTCCAAGAAACCCTAATACTATAAATAGATGCTCTAGCCCCTCATATCATATCATCTAACACAACAATCTTCTTCTCATACTTCTCTTCTCTTCTACATTTCTCCTTAGATTAGGAGGAGGGGGAACTAGCCTCCCTTCTCTCATTTTCTTCTTTAGTCTTTAGTTCTTAGTTTATTTTTGTCCTTCCCATATCAAAACATTAGCTTAGATTAATAAGAATTTCATCCTTGTAATCTCCTTTTGTTGGGTTCAAGCGTTGTAATTCAAAGATCGTTTATTATGTGCAAGGATTTTCTATTATTGTTATCATTATCGTCATTGATCGTCATATAGGTATTTCTGTTTTATCCCTTGTTTAATGTCCTTTATTGTTTTCTATTTGATTGTTATTTTCCATACATATTGTCTTACATTCATTTTAGTACCGTTATAATCGTTGTTTCATTTCCTAGATTATCAATTAGCGTCGTTATTATCGCCATATAAAGAGTCAAAATCAAATAAACATGTCTATCCTAGTTTTCATTGTTAATATCATTTTAGATTTAGACATTATCATGAGTAAGTAGTCACCTTTCTAGGGTGTAGGGTAGCCATGTTAGATTGATTAAAAGATGATAATTGGATAAAGAAATTGTGCCTTTAAACGTTGTGTCTATGCATGTATGGATTGTAACGATAGTTAACGACTTCTGGCCGGAAATCATCGACTCAAATGAAATTCTTTTCCAAGGTAGACATACGAGAATTGAATAGACAAAGCATGACATAGTAGATTAAGACCTAGTAAATCGCCTAAAAAGCCTGCTAGACCATCTGATCTATGATTGTAATGAACACATCATTCTTACGAACTCACAATGAATTATTTGCATGTTCCAAATCCAATTTCATCAATATGTCAATCTACATGTGTGAACCTACTTCCCTAGATGCTTTCATTCATCACTTGCTTTATTGTTTTCATTTGTTTTTATTTTGTTTTCATTTATGCTTTATATTAGTTTAGATATCAAAAACCCAAAAACCCAGAAATCATTAGATAGAACCCAATTGCGAGACACTTCACATTCTATAGGAAACACCATCTCCCTGAGGATCGACCCCTACTTCCCTAATTACATTAAATTGTTATTAGCCTAGTCTGGGTAATTTATCTTTGTATCGGGCTCGCGACAAGCACGATCAAATTTTGGCGCCGTTGCCGGGGAGCACGGTTTAGTTTTCCTTTTTCTTGTGATTTTTATCGCAATTAGTTTTATCTAGTCTTTAGGAACCCAAATTCTTTAGACCTCTCTTGATTTTTCATCTTAGCTTTTCAATCTTATGCCCAGATCTTCTAGACTAGGGACCCCTATTCCTTTAGACCCCGAACTAGAAAGAACTCTGCGTAGGAGACGAAAGCTATTCAACGAAATTTCAAAAGCTTCTGATACTTCAAGTTTAGATCGTATTCGTGAGAAATACTTGGATATTCTATCTAATCTCGAAGGAGAAGAAGATCCATTCTCATATCCATTCACAAAACCAATCAAATTTCAAACAACACTCCATCTTCATCTTCACAAAATAAAATGGTTCGACTTTCAGACCATTCCAAACCCACCGCAGAAACACTTCCAAGGGGTATTGCTACACCCCAAATCGAAGCCCAAAACTTTGAAATCAAACCCTCCTTCATTAACCTTATAGAAAGAAGCCAATTTAGTGGCAATGCCACAGAAGATCCCAACCTTCACATCCAAAACTTCTGTGACTATTGCTCCACTATTAGACAAACTGGAGTCACCCAAGGGCAAATTAGAGAGATGCTCTTCTCATTTTCTTTGAGAGGTAAGGCAAAGTTGTGGATACATAGCCTTGATAAGGTTACATTAGGTATCACCGATTGGGAGAGTTTAGCTCTTGCCTTCTATCAAAAGTACTTTCCTCCAGAAAAGACCGCTTTGTTGAGAAGTCAAATCACTGGTTTCCAACAAGGGGATGATGAGAGCCTATATGAAGCCTGGGAGAGGTACAAGGACTTACAAAGAGAATGTCCTCATCATGGGTTAGATTCATGGTTCCTTGCCATCACATTCTATAATGGGTGTTATATAGAGTCCCGTCGTATCCTGGATTCTGCTAACAATGGAAGATTTGATCAAATCAATGTTGAAAATGCCCACACTACCATTGAATCCATGGAAATTCACGATTCTCAATATAGAAATTCCCGCTCCATACCATCGAAATCTAGGCAAGAGAACCCCACTTTGACACTTTTACAAGCTCAAGTAGCCCTTCTCACACAAAAGCTAGAACAAATTGAATCCTTTACATCTCAACAGAGTGACAATGGTGTAAGTAAAATTGAAGCCATGCTTCTGCAATTGGCTGAAAGGCAAGACACCATGATAGCTCAATTCCAAGAAAGCAATCAAGCTAAGGATGCCGCCATCAAATTGTTGGAAGCTAAAATTTCCCAATTTACCTCTTCTAATACCTACCCAGAGCAAGGTCATCTGCATTCACAATGTTACCAACCTCACAAAACTATAAATGCCATTTCCTCGAGAAGTGGTACGCATAATGATGAGCCAATGGTTGTTGATGTTGAAGACAAGGTGCCCATGTCAAAAGGGAAAGAGCCCAAGATTCCTATTGAGATCAAGGTCCCATTTCCCGAAAGATTAGCAAAGCACAAGGAGGAGGCAAAGTATGGTAAGTTCCTTGACGTCGTCAAGAACTTAAAGGTAACAGTCCCTTTCATTGAATTGCTTTCCGAAGTTCCTTCTTATTCCAAGTTTATGAAGGAAGTCCTCAACAAGAAGAGATCCTTCAACGAGATGAAGACCGTAGCTTTCACTGAAGAGTGTAGTGCAATCTTGCAAAATAAGTCTCCACCAAAACTTAAGGACCCTGGTAGTTATTCCATCCCTTGCACTATAGGCACATATACCATTGATAAGGCCCTTTGCGACCTAGGTGCTAGTGTAAGTGTCATGCCCTTTTCTATGTTTGAAAAACTTAACATGGGTGCTTTGAAATGCACTAATATTACTTTGCGAATGGCGGACTGTTCTCTAAAACAACCTATGGGTGTTTTAGAAGATGTGCCCATCAGAGTTGGTAAGTTTTTCATTCCCGTTGACTTTCTAGTACTTGACATGGCCGAGGACTCTCAAAACCCAATCATTTTGGGAAGACCCTTTTTGCACACCACTAGTGCAGTTTTCGATGTCAAGAATGGGAAGTTGACATTAGAGATAGGAGATGACAAGGTGACCTTTAGTAAAAATTCAACCGTTAAGAGTCCCGTATTAGAAGAACCTTGTTATGTGCTTAATGTTGATGACTCTTCTGTTGTTTCTTCTATGCCTCGATCCTTACTGAGAGATCCGTTGGAGGCACATGTTAGTGTTGATTCTCTTGCAGGTGAACATACTAAAAGCACTACTGCTAGAAGTGCTAGAAGAGGCTATTCCCGGAAAAGCTTGGAATGGATGGAGAATGTAAAGAACGCTATGAAGATGAGCTTGGATGATAGTGAGCTTAAAGATAAAGGATGATTTCAAAGAAAGAAATGGAGTCTAGCAAGACTTTTTAAATTGCGCTTCTCGGGAGGCAACCCGTGTTCCTTTTCTTTTTGCATTTTTATTTTTTTCCCTTTTTCATTGTTAGGATTTATTTTGCAGATGAAAGAGTTTTTGAAGAATCTATAAAGACCTTCCTTGTCAAGTCCAAAAGACTAGCTTGGGGGAGTCCGCGCTGACTAGTAAGCTTCACTCTTCTGTCATTTTTCCTTTTCCCCATTAAGCATCTCATTGCATATTTTGTCTTTGTGCTCACATTGAGGACAATGTGATGTTTAGCTTGGGGGAGGGATTGCATTTTCCCATTTTGCATTTTAGTTGATCATTTTTCAAATTTTGAATAAAAGAAAGAGAAGATTTTTGAGAAAATTTAAAAATTTTTGAACACAATTGAATGCTTTTCATGCTTTGCTTGCTTGTTTACTATGCTATCATGTTACATTTCCCAAACTTAGAGCTTTCAAAAGATAATGATTAAATATTCATTGAATTTTGCATACATGGGGAAGTCTTGTACACAGTAGGCATGGAATGAATCTATAGATGAGTACGCTTGATCTTTACATTTGGCAAGTTACATATATTGTAAGGTAGAACCTCCTTAGACTGGTAAATCCATACCCAGTCTCATTTAGGTGTGTGTAGTTCTCCTTGTGATGTGTGTCATGTCAAAACGCATAAGTATGGTTCTCATTTCATTCCTATGAGCATTGCATTCATGATTCACTAAGATTTGAAGCCTTTTTCACTTTAAATTGCCCCTCAAAATTAGCCCCTTCATACAAATGCTTCACAAAATTAATAGCTACAAATAAAAACTGCCTACCTTTTGAGCTAGTAGCTAGACTATGGTATTTGGGTGCTCTTTTGAGAAGATTTGTTCTTATTTTTCAAAGTGAATTTGGTAGAACGCAAATGTTCAAGAAGTGAAGTTATGTTCAGAAAAGAAAAGAAAATGAAATAGAAAAAGAAAAAAAGAAAAAAAGAGAAAAAACGAAAAGAAATAAAAAGAAATAAAAGAAGAAGTTGTGAGTATCTCCTCAAAATGTCAAATCAATATTCAGAAGGAGTTTACCCTTGTGTTTCGTGTGTAATAAGCCACTTGTTCCTTTTGGCTTCGTTATTCGTCTTCTGGGAAATTGATCGAAACTTTGGATTGAGTATTCATTTATCGTTAGTTGCTAGCTCACTATAAACTTCACATGACCATAACTATTTTTCCACCTTTCGCCCATTTCCCAAAGCCTTCTTCTTATTTTTCCGGCTTCTTTTCTATGTGCATTGTGATCTTTGACTTGTGTTTTGAATTGTTTACCATATAAGACTGCGGACACATTTTCATAAGTCGTAGATAGGTGAGTGTCTCAAAACATTTACACATAAAGAAAATCACCTTTTACATACAATGAGTGTTCGAGTGTGCCGTGAGAGTCCATTTGTCGAAAGATCATGCAAGAGCCAAAAATCTATAGTGAAATTCTTTGTGCTACGCCGTTATGTAAATCTCAGCCATGTTTATGTATCATTCTTGCTCACGTTGTTTTTGGGTTATGATTCATTATGTTTTCAAATTTTTATGTTGAGATATGTTTCTTGATGGTGTAGAAGCCAATGCTTGCAACCCTTGTCCTGGTATTATTTGTTATGTTTGCTTGAGGACAAGCAAAGGTTTAGCTTGGGGAAGTTTGATAAGTGAATATTTGTATGGTTTTATCCCCCAATTTAGCTCGGTTTTATATGTCATTTGTGCTTTGTTAAGCCACTTTATAAGCTAATATCGTCTTCTAGGCGAATTCCTATGTTCTAACCTGTTTTGTAGGGAAAGTGACGTTTCTACGCCCTTTTTCTATATTTCCGAGCATTTGCCTAGAACCCGACGATTTGAAGATGCAAGCTTGACTGTGTGTAAGGCATTTCGAGAAGGTTCACTAACTTAAGGGAGAGAAGAAGCAAAGACGGTTTTGTAGTTGTCGGAAGACCAATCAATTAGACGGGAGAATTCATCGCTTTACATCATATCCAAGCAACAAACCCGATTGTATAAGTCAAGGGGGATGTTGTAAGTCAAGTCAAAGCGAAGGAAGATGAAGCGTTAGTCAAGAGTTTCCAGAAGACGACTTACCCGATCGGGTAAGTGTGTACCCGATCGGGTATGTGTGCTGCTTCGTGCATTGCGGCTCCTTCATCCTATTTTTGACCTATGTGTTTAATGCCCGACCTCTTCTCCACGAAACCCTAATACTATAAATAGATGATCTAGCCCCTCATATCAAATCATCCATCTTTTTATACTTCTCTTCTCTTCTCTTCCTATACTTCTCTTTAGATTAGGAGGAGGGGGAACTAGCCTCCCTTCTCTCATTTTCTTCTTCTATAGTCTTTAGTTCTTAGATTATTTCTGTCCTTTTCATATCAAAACATTAGCTTAGATTAATAAGAGTTTCAATCTTTGTAGTATACTTTGTTGGGTACAAGTGTTGTAATTCAAGGATCGTTTATTATGTGCAAGGATTTTCTATTATTGTTATCATTATCGTCATCAATCGTGATATAGGTATTTCTATTTTATCCTTTGTTTAATGTCTTTATGTTTTCTATTTGATTGTTATTCTCTTTACATATTGTCTTAGATTCATTTTTGTATCGTTATAATTGTAATTTCATTTCTTAGATTATCAATTAGCGTCGTTATTATCGCCATATAAAGAGTCAAAATCAAATAAACATGTCAATCCTAGTTTTCATTGTTAATATCATCATAATCATGAGTGAGTAGTCACCTTTCTAGGGTGTAGGGTAGCCATGTTAGATTGATTAAAAGATGTTAATTGGATAAAGAAATTATGCCTTTAAACTGTTGTGTCTATGCATGTTTGGATCGTAACGATAGTTAACGACTTCTGGCCGGAAATCATCGACTAAAATGGAATTCTTTTCCAAGGTAGACATACGAGAATTGAACAGACAAAGCATGACATGGTAGATTAAGTTCTAGTAAATCGCCTAAAAAGCCTGCTAGACCATCTGATCTATGATTGTAATTAACACATCATTCTTACGAACTCACAATGAATTATTTGCATGTTCCAAATCCAATTTCATCAATATGTCAATCTACATGTGTGAACCTACTTCCCTAGATGCTTCTCATTATTGTTAATTCATCACTTGCTTTATTGTTTTCATTTGTTTTTATTTTGTTTTCATTTATGCTTTATATTAGTTTAGATATCAAAAACCCAAAAAACCCAGAATCCATTAGATAGAACCCAATTGCAAGACACTTCACATTCTATAGGAAACACCATCTCCCTGAGGATCGACCCCTACTTCCCTAATTACATTAAATTGTTATTAGCCTAGTCTGGGTAATTTATCTTTGTATCGGGCTCGCGACAAGCACGATCAATGATGGAAGTCAAGTCAAAGCAAAGGAAGATGAAACGTTAGTCAAGAGCTTCTACATGCCCACTTACTCGATCGGGTATGTGTGTACCCGATCGGGTATCCCTGCTGATTCGAGAAAACGGCTTCAACTTCCTATTTTTGTCCTATGTGTTTAATGCTCGACCTCTTCTCCACGAAACCCTAATGCTATATATAGATGCTCCAGCCCCTCTTCTCAAAGCATCCAACACAATCATCTACTTCTCACAACATCTCCTTTCTTCTTACATTTTCTCTTTAGTTTTAGTCTTTCTAGTTTAGATTATTTTCTTCTTTTGTCTTTTGTTCTTAGTTTATTTCTGTCCATTTCATATCAAAACATTAGCTTAGATCAATAGGAATTTCAATCTTTGTGATCTACTTTGTTGGGTACAAGAGTTGTAATTCAAGGTACGGTTATTCTATGCAAGGGATTTCTATTATCGTTATCACTTTCGTTGTTGATCGTCACCTAGGTACTCCTAATTTATCCTTTGTTTATTATCCATTATTGTTTTCCATTTGATTGTTATTTTCTATTCATATCATTTAGATTCATTTTCATGTTGTTATAATCGTAGTTTCATTTCTTAGATTGTCAAATAGCGTCGTTATTATCGCCACATAGAGAGTCTTAAAATATTGTCAAAATCAAACTAAACATGTCTATCCTAGTTTTCATTGTTAATATCATCTTAAACATAAACATTATCATGAGTGAGTAGTCACCTTTCTAGGGTATAGGGCAGCCATGTTAGATTGATTTAAAGATGACAATTGGATAAAAGAAATTGTGCCTTTAAAACATTGTGTCTATGCATGTTTGGACTTTAACAATAGTTGACGATTCCTGATCAAAATCATTGACTAGTATGGAATTCTTTTCCAAAGTAGACATACGAGAATTGAATAGACAAAGCGTGACATGGTGGATTAAGACCTAGTAAATCGCCTAAAAGCCTGCTAGACCATCTGATCTATGATTGTAATGAACACACCATTCTTACGAACGCGCAATGAATTATTTGCATATCCTAAATCCAATTTCATCAATATGTCAATCTACATGTGTGAACCTACTTCCCTAGATGCTTCTCATTATTGTTAATTCATCATTTGCTTTATCGTTTTCATTTTAGTTTGCTTTTATTTTGTTTTTATTTATGTTCTTTATTAGTTTAGAATTCAAAACCTCAAAACCCAGAAAATCATTAGATAAAACTCAATTGTGAGACGATTCACAATCCATAGGAAATACCATCTCCCTGAGGATCGACCCCTACTTCCCTAATTACATTAATTTGTTATTAGCCTAGTCTGGGTAATTTATCTTTGTATTGGGCTTGTGACAGGCCCGATCACATGTTGTAGTTCACTCTAAATTGGGTGAACTTTGGTGTGAGTGAATGAAGGATTTTACCCACCACTAATTGCTTTGGAATTTTGCCCCCTAGACGCTCTAAGGTGTCCGCGTGCTCAACCATTTTGAGCACGTGTGGGCCAACGTTTTGGCTCCTTTGAAGGTTAGTGTCAAAGAACTTCGTAGGCGCCTCATATTGGAGAATTTGAAGGGCTTGCGAAAACATTGACGTGATCCTCGTGAATATCGCATATGCATCGAGAGATATCAATTGGAGTTTGAGTTTGGGTGAGATTG
>JAIUZE010016277.1:0-10979 GCA_022085475.1 Heliosperma pusillum | reverse complement strand
TATAACTTTAATTCTTCATTGCGTAACTTTAAGTTAAAATATGACTTAATTTTAATATTTTAATAAGTGTAACTTTAACCTTTATTAGTGAAACTTCATTTATTAACTGTGTAACTTTAGTCAATTATAGTGTAACTCATGTTTAGGTAACTTTAGTCTTTTCTAGTTTAACTTCAGTCCATACTAATGTAACTATAATCATTAGTTAAGTAACTTCAGTCCTTAATAAGATAACTTTAGTCCAGTGCAACTTTAGTACATAATTGTGAAACTTTAGTCCATACTAGTGAAACTTTAGTCCATACTAAAAAACTAGTGAAACTTTAGTCCATACTAGTGAAACTTTAGTCCATACTAGTGAAACTTTAGTCCATACTAGTGAAACTTTAGTACATACTAGTGAAACCTTAGTACATACTAGTGAAACTTTAGTCCATAATTGTGTAACTTTATATCTAGAAAAAAATCCACATCCACTAACAAAATAAACGAGAACCAAAAATATAAAAAACGAAATACTCAATTAAAAAACAGAAAAACATAAGAATATTTTACTTAAAAAAAGAGCTATAAACAATAAAAAAAGTGAAACTGAAAAAAAAACAAACTAGATCTAGAAAAAATAAATATAAAATGAAATAATGAAATCTAAAATTAACAAAAAAAAACATAAGAAATCTGGAAAAAAAAAACAAGATCTAAAATTATGGTGGTTATTTTTTTAAACAACACCACACGACCAACCACCACTCCCCCCACACCAACCACCACCAACGTGGTCCACCGTCATTGACACAAAAACAGACTCATTTTTTCAGATCTAAAAAAAAAAAACAAAAAAAACGACACCAACGACAAACAAACCACTAAAAAAATGACACCACGAACACGGCAGGGGCGGCAGGGCCGTCAACCCCCACGCACCCCCACCCTACGACCACCATCCCAACGTACTTCCGCCCACCAACCAACACATATAAGCATTTTTATTGAGATTCAAACTCAAAGGAAGGCACAAATATTCCAGATCTGAAAAAATTGAGAAAAATTGATGTTGATGGTGGTGGTTGGAGGAGTGGATGACGACGGAGGACGGTAGGGAAAGAGGTGGTGATTTTGATATTTTTTTTGTTAAGATATAGTTTTATTGGTGGTGTAAGAGAGGAGGAAGGTTGGTGAGTGGAGGTGGGGCGGCGGCAGAGGAGGGAAGGAGGCGGCGGCAGAGGAGGGGAGGAGGCGGCGGCAGAGAAGGGGAGGAGGCGGCGGCAAAGGAGGGGAGGAGGCGGTGGAGGAGTGACGGCGGTGGAGGAGTGGCGGTAGTAGTGAGGGGATTAGGGTTTTTTTTTTGGGTTTTTTTTAGAGAGAGAAGGGAGGTAGAGAGAGAGTGAGATATGTGAAAATGAGAGAAATGTAGGGAGTGGAGGGTATTTGTATTAGGGTTTGATGGGATTGGATTGTGTGTATCTCACAATCCTAGCCTTCCATTTTGTTTTAATCCTAACCCTTCATCCTCCTAATCCAAGGGCTTGGATGAGGACTCAAGGACTCAAATATACTAAGGGGACTTATTTGAACCCACCTCTATATATATATAAAGTATATAATATATATATATATCTATATATATATATATAATAATACCTATATTCTATATATATCATATCTATATCTATATATATCGATATATATATATATATAGGTGGGTTCAAATAAGTCCCTCCTCCTCTTTTGAGTCCTTGAGTCCTAATCCAAACCATTGGATCAAGAGGATGAATGGCTAGGATTAAAACAAAATGGAGGGTCAAGATTGTGAGACACACACAATTCAATCCCTTCAAACCCTAATATATATACCCTTTCTTCACTCATCTTCTTTCATTTTCACATTTCTCATTCTCTTTCTACCTCCTTTCTCTCTCTAACATCCTCTTTAAAAAAACACCAAAGAAAAAAAACCCTAACCCTCCCCCACCGGTCCACCACCCCCACCGGCCCCCACCCCCGACGCCGCCTCCTCCCTGCCTTCCTATTTCCGTCACCGCCGCCGCCGCCCCTCCTTCCTACTTCCGCCGCCGCCGCCGCCCCTCCTTCCTACTTCCGCCGTCGCCGCCGGCCTTCCTCCTCCCTTCCTTCCTCTTTCTGCCGCCATGCTAGGCCGCCAACACCTTCCCTGCCTTCCTCCTCCACGTTTCCCGCCGCCTCCCTCCTCCCTCCTCCCTCTCTCCTCTTTATTTTTTTTTTCCTGATTTTGTATGTTTTTTTTGTTTTATTTTAGATCTTGTTTTTTCATTATGTATTTTTTGTTTCTAGATCTAATTTATTTATTTTCAGATTCACTTTTTTTTTTTTTTTTCATGTTTTTGAATTTTTAATGATTTTCTATTTTATTTTTATCTCGTTTTTTATTTTTTTTGTTATTGATTATTTTTAGATCTAAAATTACACAGTTATGGACTAAAATTACACAATTATATACTAAGGTTACAAAATTATGGACTAAAGTTACATCATTTTAAAAAAAAAAAAAGGTTAGAAAAACAACCATCACCGTTTTTTTTTACTAGATCTACTATTTTTTTTGCCAGATTCACTTTTTTTTTTATATCTCGTTTTTTTTTTAATTTCTAATGTTTTTCTATTTTTTAGTTTTTTTTTTGTTGGTGGTTGGTAGATTTGTTTTTCTATTTTTTATATTTTTAATTTCTAATGTCATTTTTATATGTCATTTTTTTTAATAACAACCACCAATGTTTTTCTATTTTTTTTAATAACAACCACTAAAGTTACACTAGTACATAGTTACACTAGTATGTACTAAAGTTACACTAGTATGTACTAAAGTTACACTAGTATGTACTAAAGTTTCACTAGTATTTACTAAAGTTTCACTAGTATTTACTAAAGTTTCACTAGTATTTACTAAAATGTACTAAAGTTTCACTAGTATGTACTAAAGTTTCAATAGTATGTACTAAAGTTTCACTAGTATGTACTAAAGTTTCACTAGTTTGTACTAAAGTTTCACTAGTTTGTACTAATGTTTCACTAGTTTGTACTAAAGTTTCACAAGTATTTACTAAAGTTTCACTAGTATGTACTAAAGTTTCACAAATATGGACTAAAGTTTCACAGTTATGGACTAAAGTTTCACAATTATGGACTAAAGTTTCACAATTATGGACTAAAGTTGCACTGGACTAAAGTTATCTTATTAAGGACTGAAGTTACTTAATTAATGACTATAGTTACATTAGTATGGACTGAAGTTACACTAGAAAAGACTAAAGTTACCTAAACATGAGTTACACTATAATTGACTAAAGTTACACAGTTAATAAATGAAGTTTCATTAATAAAGTTTAAAGTTACAAAATAATGGTTGAAATTACCCTCTTAATGACTAAAGTTAGCCTCATAAAAAGGCAAAAATCACATAAACTTATCTTAAAGTTACATAAATTCAAATTTATATACTCGAAATAACATTTTATTTTAAAGTTACACAAATAATGGTTAAAGTTACACTTTTAATGACTAAAGTTACCCTCATAAAAAGGTAAAAATCGCATAAATTTATCGTAAAGTTACATAAATTCAAATTTATATACTCGAAATCAAATTTTATTTTGAAGTTGCACAAATAATGGTTGAAGTTACACTCTTAATGACTAAAGTTACCCTCATAAAAAGGTAAAAATCACATAAACTTATATTAAAGTTACATAAATTCAAATTTATATACTCGAAATCACATTTTAGCTTAAAGTTACACAAATAATGGTTGAAGTTACATTTTTAATGACTAAAGTTACATCATTATGTACTCGTAATGTAGGTGAAAGTCATTAAAACCCACTCATTTGGTTCTAATCTTGTCCCTTCATTTTGTTCTAATCTTGTCCATTCATTTTTCTTTTAATCTTAGCCTTCCATCTTGTTCTAATCTTGTCCCTCCATCTCTTTCATCCAAAGGGCAAGATGAGGACTCATGGACTCAATTTTGAAGGTGGACTCATTATAACTTGACTATATATATATATATATATATATATATATATATATAGGTTCTTGTGAGTCCACCCTTTTTTTTGAGTCCATGAGTCTTCATCCTAGCCATTGGATGAGGGAGATGGATGGATGAGATTGTAGAGACAAAAACACACTTAACACTAATCAATTACCTATGCACTAATTAATTAACTTTCTCTCTCTAGCCTTTAATTAATCACATTAGAGCACTTTTGAGTTTCTGAGATTTATGAGTGTAACTTCCGCCCCTATTTATGTAACTTCAAACTAAAATGTGATTTCGACTATATAAATTTGAATTTATGAAACTTCAACACAAGTTTATATGATTTTAGCCTTTTTATGAGTGTAACTTCAGTCATTACGAGTGCAACTTCAACCCTTATTTGTGTAACTTCAAACTAAAATGTGATTTCGACAATATAAATTTGAATTTTTATAACTTTATGACAAGTTTATGTGATTTTAGCCTTTTTCTGAGTGTAACTTCAACCATTATTTGTGTAACTTCAAGCTAAAATGTGATTTCGACTTTATGAATTTGAATTTATGTAACTTTAAGACAATTTTATGTGATTTTAGCCTTTTCTGATTGTAACTTCAACCATTATTTGTGTAACTTCAAGATAAAATGTGATTTCGACGGTACAAATTTGAATTTTTGTAACTTAAGACAATTTATATGATTTGAACGTTTTTATGAGTGTAACTCCAGTCTTTACAAGTGTAACTTCAAACCGTATTTCTGTAACTTTAATTTTAAGACATATGTATGTAACTTTAAGACATGTTTAGGTAACTTTAGTCATTTGAAAATTTTAATTTAAGTTAATTTAACTTTAAGGCATATTTTGGTAACTTTAGTCCTTACTTCAGTTCTTAATTGTACAACTTCAAGCATAACTTCAGTCTCTTAATAGTATAATAACTTCAGTACCTTAATAATGTAACTTCAGTCCCTAAAAGTGTAACTTCAGTCCTTAAAAGTGTAACTTCAATTTTTAATAATGTAATTTTAAGACATGTTATCTTTAGTCATTACTAGTGTAACTTCAGTCCAAAATAGTGTAACTTCAGTCCAAAAACACCATCAATCATACTAAAATCAAAACATAATAGTGTAACTTAAGCAAAATCATACTGTGTAACTTAAAACATATAAAAAATAAATTTGAAATCAAATCATACTAAAATCATACGAAATCTAAAATAAATAAATATAAAAATAACAAATTTGAAAAAAAAAACATAAAACATATAAAAAAAAATGTGTAACTTAAGCAAAAAAACTGTGTAACTTTAATCATTATATGAGTAACTTCAGTTACTAAAAGTGTAACTTCAGTCATTATATGTGAAACTTCAGTGAAACAACACCACTAACCACAAAAAAAAACTGGTGGTTTTTTAGATCTGAAAAAGTAATAAACATAAAAAAACTTGAAAAATAATAATGAGATCTAAAAAATAAAAACATAAAAATTTCAGTTTTTAATAATGTAACTTTATTATTTAAAAGTGTAACTTTAAGCCTTAATAGTGTCACTTCAAGCCTTGTAAGTGTAACTTCAAGGCTTAAAAGTGTAACTTCAAGGCTTAAAAGTGTAACTTCAGTCTTTAATTGTGTAACTCAAAAAAATCAGATGTAAACATAAAAAACTATAAGAAATAACAAAATTAAAAAACAAAAAAAATATATATAAAGAATATCTGAAAATCTAAAATAAAAAAAAAAAAAAAAAAAAAAAAGAGAAAGACACCTAAAAACAGCCCCACCCCGACACCCACCGTAGCCGACTACCAACCACGGCCCAACCACCACCCAAGACTCCCCATAGCAGGGGAAGACGGCGACGGTGAGGAGGAAGGAGTATGAGGAGGAGGAAGGAGTATGAGAGGAGGTTGCTTTTTTTTAGATCTAGTTTTTGGTGGTGGTTTTTATGGGGTTTTTCTTTTAGATCTAGTTTTTAGTGGTGGTTTGATGTGAGAGGAAGGAGTATGAGGAAGGTGGTGGTGGTAGCGTCGGAGGTGGGGGTGGCGGCAAGGGGGGCCGAGGAAGGGCTGGCCGGGTGGTGGTAGCGTGGGAGGTGGGGGTGGCGGCATAGGGAGGCCTAGGGAGGGCTGGCCGGCGGAAAGAGGTGGCGGTCGGTGGTGGTGGTGAATGATGGTGGTCGGCGGTGGTGGTCGGGTTTGGTGAGTGGGGTGGAGGGAGGTGGTGGGTGAGTGGGTGGAAGGTGGTGAGTGAGTGAGGAAGTGAGAAGGAGATTATTTGGGTTTTGATTATTTGGGTTTTTGAATTATTTGGATTTTAGAGAGAGAGGGAGGGTTGGTATTATGAGGGATGAGAGATAAGTGGATGAGTGGAAAATGTTATATATTGAATTAAGATGGGATTAGTGGTTAATTAGTAAAGATGAGAGAGAGTGGAAAATTAGCCCATTAATCCATTTTTGAGAGCTTCAATCTCAGTCATCCATCTCCAAGATTCAAGGGTCTATAAGAGGACTTATGGACTCACCTTTCCTAAGAGGAATTACATGATCCTTTCTCTCTCTCTCTCTCTCTCTCTCTCTCTATATATATATATATATATATATATATATATATATATATATATATATATATATATATATATATGAACAGTTAGCTGACCAATTGATTAGAGTAAAATATTAATGGTGAAGTAATGAATTGTTTCATACTTTCTTTTATCACAATTTTAAGATGCGTCAGAAGAATATATTAATGATAAATTTATGAGTTATGCAATTTTAAAGTATTTTTAATTAAAATAAATTTTAATGATAAATAGAAGTAGCTCGGGCGGGGCCGGACACCAATACTAGTATTAAATAAAAGTAAGAAAATATATGCTACGAATAATTTAATATTATTATTGTTTGTATGACATGTAATGACATAACATTAATATATCTTCATATAAGTAAGATCGTAATTAAGTTCTGTTTTCTATGTTTGTATGACTTAATGAAAAGCCGCAAATTGTCATTGGATTATATTTATAGGAATAGTGCACAAAATTTATTATATGGAAATACTGAATGCTTGGCGGCCGTCTATGTTACAGCCATAACTTGAATTATGCAAAGTAATTTACAAACCACCACTTTTGCACAATTGTTTTTTATTTATAATAAATTCATGTTAGTATTTTCCGTTACATTATTGCTAAATTCCATACTCCAAAAGCAGTACAAAACTCCACTAAAGTGACATATATTTGTAAAAAAATATAATAAAACTAATAATTTTTATTTTTAATTAATAAGTTAAAAAAGCTATTAATCAATTAAAATGTACAAAATCGAGCCAAATAAGGGATTAAAAAGGGAATAAATCGCAACTAAAATTATAAATTATCATTAAAGAGGGAGGAGAGGAGATAAGTGGGAGACGTAATAGAGAGAAAAAATGGTGAAGTTGAGAGTAGATATATAAGATGGTATAATTGGAGAAAACGAAAAATAGTTAAATGACGTGATTAATTTGCTTAAAAAAAAGAGATAAAGAAGAGGACAAAATAAATCACATTTTTCAGTCAAGTCAAAGCCCAACGTCATCTTTTTTTAACAGAAAATATTAACCGGTACGTGTTAACAAATGACATACAAATTTAGGTACATCTGCATTAAAAAAAAATACGGATGTTGTACGGTGTACCCCTGGGTTTTTTTGGTTTTTTTTATGTTGTACCCTTTTTTTTTTTTTATAATTTACGCTGTACCCCTCAACTTCTTGCTTATTTCTCACTTATGACCTTCTTCAACTATATATTAACTTATCGCTTATCAAACAACCATGGTTCAACCTTTATTCTGACTTATTGATGTCTTGTCATCAATCTATATAAGATGCATCACAAATCAATTTTAATAAGCACAAACTATTATTAAAAGCCTTCATTATGATACATGAAAAGATAATGGATAATTCATGAATTTTTAGTTAGATTCGTATAATATTTAGTAGGTTAATGGATTATTCGGCGAACTAATAAGTAATTGAGTAGATTGTCGAGTAATTGGTGTTGGAGCCAGTGTCCTCCACAGTTAGTGCAATAACATAAATAAATCTCTGTAGGTTCACAGGGTATACTTTGTATAATAATCAGTTGATTAACGTTTATCAATAACGGTGGGCTTGCTAGATAAGTTTGACGTTATTGTCATACAGATGGCGGTGATCAACTGGTCCCTAAAAGTCACACCTAAAGGATGTGTTTGAGAGATGTGATTATTTGAGAAAATAATCATATTGATGCCCTAATATATGACTAAAAGGTTAGTCAGTGTATTTGACTAAAAAGTTAGTCAATGTGATGATGAGACGATTATTTAATAACGATTAAATAAAGTTAGCTGAGACGAATTAACTGTAATTCGTAAATTGGATATATAATGTAAGCTAATTAAACATAAATCGTTATAATTAATTTGCAAATTATAAATATACGGATATTTATAATTAATGATGTATTATAATGTCGGTCCATGTAAAACGACGATTATAAGATATTACATTATATTCGAAGCTAAAATGACCAAAAACGAATGTATCCAGATACACTCGGTTTTTAGTCAATGGGTAGTTATTTTGAGGAGACCAAATCTCCTCATATAAAAACCCAAATGTGCCGTGAGAAAGAGCAAGGGAATTGGAGTTTATAATTCTAAAACCTAATTCTATTCTCTAGGGGGCCTCCATCTAAACATCTCACAAAGACAAAAGTTACAGTAACTTTTGACAAAATCACAAAACAAAAGTTAACAGTAACTTTAGTTCTCTTTCTAGCAAAGGAGAAGGGTATATCTCATACAATCTTGGGTGCAACGATTAGGAGGATATCTACTTTGATATCTCTGTTCTTTACGCCAATTGCTAGGAACGGAGGTTGATTTCTATATCTCTACTCTTATTCATGTTTTCGTTTATGACTAGCATTATCAAATTATTACTTTTCGTTATAATCCTATTATAATTGTTTTGTGGTAATACCGATTTCCCACAAGTGGTATCAGAGCATAGGCCACGAAATTGTTTTAATTTGATTTCATAAACCGAAACTGTGCCGCTGTGTGTTTGACTCGATCGAGGACTTTAGTGTCTCGATCGAGCAGTTTTTGTGAGATTTTGGTCGATCGAGTACTTGTGTTTGCTCGATCGAGCAGATTTCTAAACCTTTTGGTCGATCGAGTACTTGTTTTTGCTCGATCGAGCAGTTTTCTCAAAGTTTTGTTCGATCGAGTGATGTTTATACTCGATCGAGGTCCCTGTTTGTCGACTAGGATGAATTAGTCGATCGAGAGACTTTATTGTTTAATTTCTTCTCGATCGAGTACTTTACAGTATCGTATTTCCTTTCGTTTTTGTTTTCATTTAGATTTATTTTGTTATTTTAATCTGTTAAAATAACATACAATAGATTTGTAGATGTTTTAATTTAATAAAGATTAGATTAAAATGAAAATGGAAATGATGTTGAATGAGTTTATCATTTGAAAGGATATTAATTTTTCCCTATTTTGTCGATAAGGACCGTTTTGCTGGAAAAAAATTTGCCGAAAAATTGTTGCTGAAAAATTTGCCGAAAATATTTCTGCTGAAAGAAATTTCTGTTTTTCCGTGTTCAAGTTTTTTTGGCCTTTAATTGTACATCATTCGGATTGTGCATAATTAATGTGAAACGGTTCACATATGCTTAATATCTTACATTTTAAAGCAGTTTGAAATGTTTAGGATAGTTCATTTTATCAGTAAAATGAATCGAGGTTGTAATTAATGTGGGTAATTACAGAATTACCACATAATTATAATCTATGTTAAAGGGTGGTTTGGATAATAAAACATCGTAATAACTGTATTATGTCTTGTATGTTTTATTTTAGTTGGTGCTTTTATAATGTTTTTGGATTGTTTGAATGAATTTTTATCGTATTTTACAATCAGTTGTAACTTAGTGTGACCTTAATAGATTGTGTTACCGTAATGATGGTAACATAGTCTTGGATGTAATTTGAGATCTCGAATCTCCATTATTTTTAGTTTTGGGTTTTGAAATTAGTATGTAATAAATATGATCTATGTAATTTTATTTATTGTAATTTCAAAGAAGACTAAAGATGGACATTGGAGCTCACTCCCGCTACATGGACCAAGAAGGGTTATCAAGTCAAGCTTCGAGGGTCCAAGCAGTTGGATTCCAAGTTGTATTTCATTCTTTTTGGTAGGATAGGCCACACTAGGACATGTTTTTCCTTTACGTTTTTCATTCTCGTTTACTTTCCATCACATGATAGATATAATTGCATCATATTCCGCCTAAACCAAACCACCTAAACCTAAAATGCATGAAAATGATTCATATAGATTGAATAATTTTAATCATGGACATACAGATGTCACTTGCTTTTAGGGCCATCACCTTAGTTAAATCATTCTCGAGTTGCTAGACATTCGTTCACTTAAAATGAATTTAAGTTAAGATGATGGGACCTTCCCCTATAAATTAAAATTGAGACTAGGCTTTATAGGGAAAACTACTATGAGCCCCTTCTTCGTCGGAAGTCATAATATGACCCCTTCTACGTTGGGTAAGTAGTGAGTGTTGACCTATTTTATCTCAACATTATAGTACGAGTAATATCTCGTGATTATGATGGACTAAAGATAGAATTTACAGCAATTTATCGACCAGGAATTCTAAAAGTAGAATTAGCCAAGAGGTTGGCTTATCAATTTACAGAAATTGAGTCTTGGGATCATTTATATAATTCTTGAGGGAGGTCAATTGTATAAATGCACGAGTCATCGAATTAAACAGTTTTTCATTAGACTCAAATTTTTAAAAACGATTGAAAACTATCATATTTAAAACGATGAAAATTCTCATTTTTTTTTTTTCCACAGTCATATATTCAGATATAACTGCT